>JANBXA010000305.1:3250000-3337500 GCA_030556225.1 Cricetiscus sungorus | reverse complement strand
ACAGAAGCTAAGGGACACCTGTGTCTGGACTTTCAGGGTGTGAGGAAGGGGACACTTATGTCCTGGAAGAAGACCGTGGCTCCATCTTACTATGGAGGGCTTCAGGGAGGCAGTGCAATCCCAGTGTTGGCTGAGCAGTGCATCTGGCCAGCCCACATCCTCCCTCGCCTATTGGGGAAGCCTGTCTTCTTTGTCCTGGTGATTCCCTTTGTCTTTACCCGTGGAAGATGCCAGCATGGAGGGAACTGCACAGGTTTCTGGAACCGCTCAGTGTTCAGGTGTAGGAAGAGGCCAGGAGATCACACAGACTCGGTGGAAGCCGAATAAGTTCCTGACTCAGGCAGTGTTGAGTATCCGATTGTGTGTCCTCATGCTGCTCCCTGGTGGTCAATGTGAGAACTGCAGCTCATGTCTGGGAGCTGTCCACATCAGCGGAGCAGGGAGAGAAGTCCTTGCCAGGGGGACCTGTGTCTTCTGTCTCTCTGCCTGGAGACCCTGACCTTCCTGTGAAGTATCGTGAACCCATCAGGACAGTTGGCTGATGGTCTGGGCACCTGTCCAGCTATGGTCTCCACCCTGTGTCTCAGGAGATGTCCTGGTGGCCGAGACTAAATGTGGCTGGCACAGCAGTGCACGGCTGGTTCCGTGTGTCCTGAAGATGTTGGTGCTAAATAAAACCTTGTGGCTGCCAACTCCAAAAGAGAGTTAGATTCCAGGTCTGGATTGGATCTAAGGTGGGTCACCTGGGCTCGAGCCTGGGATGAGCCGTGCAGCTAGGGCTTCCGTAACAAAGCCATGCTTTCCCAGCCAGGTCCTGCCTGACGCCCAGACTCTCTAGGGACCATGTTTATGGTGAAACCCCGAGATTTAAGCTCAGTGTACTATCCTTGGGTGGAGTTACCTGTCACAGTCCCTCTCTCGGCAGGGGAGAGTCAGGTGAAGATTGAAATCTACTGTTTGCTTCTGCTATGTGTGTCCTGCACTAAAATGCTCAAATACACACTTGGAGACACAATTCAGAAGGGAGAGAAGCACAGGGCAGGCCGAGTGTGTAAATTAGAATTGACCCATCCAGCACCTGCAGGTCAACAGCAAATTGCTTACTGTGTAAATGGAAGAATTTTGTGGAATATTTATTTGAGCAAAGATAAGTTACATTTGTTTATGTTGCAGAAAATTACTTTAACTGTGTAAAGGTGTGTTACATTTGTTTATGCTGTATTTGTTCAACTATGTAAGAAGGTGTGTTTAATTAATTGTGTAAAGATGTGTTACATCTGTTTCACCTTGCCTGCCTAAAGCACCTGATTGGTCTAATAAAGACGAATGGCTGATAGCAAGACAGAGAAAGGATGGGGGCGGGGTCTGGTAGGCAGAGAGAATAAATGGGAGGAGATATCTAGGCTCGAGAGAGAAAAAAAGAAGACGAAAGAAGAGAACGAGGGAGTGAATGGGCCAGACCCTCACCCAGGCCCCTACTTTAGCTGCAGAAAAGACACAGAAAGTTATTTAACCTTGCAGGACTTGCCCTAGTCACTAGGTCGGATACCCTCCATGTGGCAAGGAACCAATCAGAAGTTAGCTGGCAGACTCTGGATGTGCTTTGTGGTGCTTTATGGTAAAAATGGCTAACAGTGACAGGCAGAGCATAGCAACCGCCCTGGCAGGGCCTATATGCCATAGCAACCAGTTGACCAATCAACACAGGACAAGTCACCCCAGCCGGGAAGTGCACCAATCCTGAGACTGTTGCATACCCCTAGTCACTCCTCTTGCACACCCCAATAAATTCTCCGCCTCGGGGTTTCTCCCATCCTTCCCATGCCAGCCGCTTTGTTGGACAGACAAGGGAACTGAATTAAGACAGTTAACTCGTTATAAACAATAAAAGACTCTTTGCTTTTGCATCAGATTGGGTCTCTTGGTGATATCGGGGTTCGAAATTTGTGCACAACAGGAAAAAGAGGGGGACATGGGTAAGGCAAGAAGCCAGGCAGTAGACAGACAGACAGACAGACAGACAGACAGACAGACAGACATGAGATCAGTAAAAATAAGATACACAGATGGAAAGAAAAGTAAAAAACCCCAAAGTAAAGGGTAAAGAGAAATATGTTATTTAAGTTAAAGGAGCTAGCCAGAAACCAGCCTAAGCTAGGCTGGGCAAACATAACTAATAAGAAATCACTGTGTTGCCGAGCATTGGTGGTGCATGCCTTTAATCCCAGGACTCAGGAGGCAGAGGCAGGTGGATCTCTATGAGTTTGAGGCCAGCCTGGTCTACAGAGGGAGTTCCAGGACAGGCTCCAAAGCTACAGAGAACCCCTGTCTCAAAAAAACAAAAGAAAGAAAGGAAGGAATGAAGGAAGGAAGGAAGGAAGAAAGGAAGGAAGGAAGGAAGGAAGGAAGGAAGGAAAGAAGGAAGGAAGAAATTACTGTGTCATGACGGTGCAGATGGTTGGTGGCCCCAAAGAAAAAAATCTGAAAAATCTAGTACAAATGAATGCAAGTTTGTTCTCTTCTTCTTCTTCTTCTTCTTCTTCTTCTTCTTCTTCTTCTTCTTCTTCTTCTTCTTCTTCTTCTTCTCCTTCTCCTTCTCCTTCTCCTTCTCCTTCTCCTTCTCCTTCTTCTTTTCTTTTGTTTTTGATTTTGATCTTTTGAAACAGCGTTTCTCTGTGTAACAGTCCTGGCTGTCTTGGAAGTCACTCTGTAGACCAGACTGGCCACACACTCACTGAAATCCACCTGCCTCTGCCTCCCAAGTACCGGGATTGAAGACTTGTGCCACCATCACCCGGCTGTTTGTTAGTTTTTAATATATGTACCTTAACATCATAGGGTGTGGGACCCAGTGTGTTTCCAGGTAATGTACTGGCACGGCAGGGGGTATACTGTCTCTCTGCCTCTGTGTTTAGGCCCCAGCCTACAGAAGTCAAAGCCTATTACACATCATGTCATTCGTGGCTGATGCCTGCAGTGACCCTTTCCTACTAGGACAAGTCTGGGTGATTCTCTGGCAGATTAGAAACCCAAAGAAGAAACCTTTCCCCTTCAGCAGCATGAGACAGCAGCCTGGGAGGCAAGGAGAGGCAGAACGCCTTCCCTGCCTCTTCCTCCCCAGACTCTGGCTCTTGACTCTGTCTCCTTTAATCTCTGCTCTGTTGTGCTTCCGATAAACCCTGACTTCACTTCTCAATGCCTCGATGGTGTCACAGTCCATTAGAACTGGGACTTCATGAGGACAGTAGCTGGCCTACTCTTATTGGAAGTCGCAGAGCCTGGAAAGCCTCAGGTACCCATGGATCAATCAGTGGATGAGTGTTCCAGGGCCCTGTGTGGCCTAGGTGCAGTCACAAATCCTCCGGTTTTACCTAATGACAGTTTAAAAGCACAGTTAGGTTTAACTATGTTTATAGGGTGTTTGTGTGTGTGTGTGTGTGTGTGAGAGAGAGAGAGAGAGAGAGAGAGAGAGAGAGAGAGAGAGAGAGAGAGAGGCCAACAAAAATTACTCGATTCGTTCTTTCCTTCCCTCCCTCCCTCCCCTCCCCTCCCTCTCTCTTTCAGACAGGGTTTCTCTGTGTAGCCATAGCTGTCCTGGAACTCTCTCTGTAGACCAGGCTGACCTGAAACTCAGAGGTCTGTCTTCCTCTGCCTCCTGAGTGCTGGGGTTAAAGGCGTTCGCCACCACTGCCTGCTCCCAGTTCTCTCCTTAATGGGGGTCTGAGAATTGAAATCAGTCCATCAGTCTTGCCATTAAGGGCCTCCAACCTTGAAGGTAGCTCAGTGGCCCACCTGTCTGAATTTTTGTTTTGGAAAGTCTCCCTGTCACAGCTGGGAACATCAGTCTTCAGAGTAAAGTGGCCAAAGTGATTAACGGGAAGCAGGGGACAGTGTGGCTTTTCCTCCCCAGTCCCCTGGAAGCTGTTGATCCTCTGTCTCCTAACTGTCTCCTCCTCTCAGGCTGCAGGCAGGAACCCCGAGTCTCCTCTCAGGCTCTTGTTCTCCTGGGGAGACCCCCGCTGGTCCCTGAGCTCCTCTTCTTACTCACTGTCACAGGAGGGTCTCATCACCCGTGTGTCGGGACACGGTCCTGCCCCTTTAGGCCAGATCCCACAGCCTCGATCTGGGCGTACCCGCTCCACCGCTTGGTGAGAGGGCAAACTGGCAGCTCTGTCTGCGGTGTCTTGTTCTCAGTGCCCCTTGTAACTTAGGCTGTTCCAAGCAGAGTCATGAGATGTGACAGTTCCCCGCAGCGCCACAGGTCAGAAGCCACCCGACTTCCCCTTTGCTCTAGGAGTTGGTCCAGGACTCTCAGAGACAGTGCCAGGGATTTGGTCCTGAGATGGAGGTGCTGTCTGAAGAGGTTCTGTGGCCCCCACTGCCCACACCCAGTTTCCATCCATGTCATGGATGGCAATGCCTCCCATCCCTCCTCCCTTTTCCTCCCCGTCATGGTCATTGTAATGAAGCACTTCTCCAGGCTTTGAAGGAAAGCTCCTCCTTCCCTTAAGTCCCTGACATGTCTAGATCCTCCAGCATCCTGTTGTTTCTCTGATTCTTTCCTCCAACCTCCAGGCCCCATCATGGCCTTAAAACCCTGCTAGTAGGTTTTCTCCCCCACCGCCATAGGTTTCTCTTCCATCGATGCTGTAAACCAGATTAAGCCGAATTGAAAAAGTATAACAAGAGGTTTATTTGAGCCGAGCCACCCCCTGATGGGTTGGTTCTCAATCTCGGTCCCAGAGATTGAGGCTCTAGAAGCTTCACGCCTGAGCTAAACCTGGGAGATTATGTAGCTTGTAGGCTAAAGGTGATGACACGTCTGCCATAGCTGGGTTTGTGCCCAAGTGTGGACTACTCTAAGTGGGGACTTGGGCTGCTGGCCACTGCAGGGGAGGTGCTGCCAGACCCACCGAGGAAGTGGAGCTAGGCTTTTGGCACCTTTGTTGGAGGTTCTTTAACAGGGCAGGGTTTGGGGAGTCGGGAATGGGGCTTTCCAAATGGTGCCAGGGTGAGATGGAGGCTCCATAGCAAGCCATGCAGAAAAGATTTATTTCAGCTCCCTGTGGGGACCTCCCACCCCTGACGCTTTTCTTACAACACGGACAGAAGCCCCTGCCATCAGGGCTGCCATATGCTGGGAGGTAGGAAGAGCTGCATGGTCTCTGCTGCCTCCTCAGCCCTCCCTCTGTGGAGAAGAGCTTCAGCCCTGCTCCCGAGCTCCATGCTCTGCCGTCACCTCTGCTGTCTTCCTGCCTCTGGCTCTGCCTCCTCCCAGGCAGGAGCACCTTCCAGAGTGGCATAGATGGTTAGTGTGTCTGTGTCCAACGCCCTGCTCTGTCCCCTCCTCTCTCGGTGCTGCCTCCCATCCCTCTCCCCTTCTTCCTCTTGGTGTTTCAGTGTCTGTGCTGCAGCTCACCCCAGGGATGCCCTCTGCTGAGTCCTGACCTGGGTCTGTCAGAACCGGAAACGGAGCCCCTGTCCTCTCCAGGACCTTTGTAACGAAGAAACCCGGCCGATCATCCAGACTTCCCTGAAGGTAGAATTCACATCCAGTCTTCAGGTGACAAATGTCTCCCAGGGCTAGGAAGGGACTAGGTGATGACAACTGTGCAAGGGAATGTACCCATGGTCACAGAGTTCACTTCCAGGTCAAGTGTCCAGGACAGGTGTGTCAGGAATGGGATGACATTCTGTGTGGGGGAGGCAGTGACCTGTGTCCTGGAAGGAGGATTTGGGTCCATCTTTCTGTGGAAGGGTCCAGAGAGACCTTGAGCTCCCTTTGTGCCTGGGCTGTTCCTGGGTCTTTAATAAGTCTACACTGGGCTAACGATGCTGTTCAGCCGCCAGAGTTCTTGCCTAGCACGCCCTGGGTCAGGCAGGGCACCACTTAATCCAGGAGTGCTGGCATCTCCCTGTCATCCTAGCACTGGGGAGCTGGAGGCAGGAGAGCCAGGAGTTCAAGGTCACCCTCAGCCCCAAGTGATGCCAGGGCAGAATGGGAAACAGGAGAGCGTGAGTCAAACAAACGAAAACAAAGGGTAAATGTTGTCCAAAACATTCTGAAGCACTTAAGAAGTTATCCGTTTATTTGTTGTTTGTTTGTGAGACAGGCTTTCTCTGAGTAGCCCTGGTCATCCTTGAACTCACTATATAGACCAGGCTGGTCTCAAGCTTAGAGACTTGCCTGCCTCTGCCTTCAAAGAGCTGGGATTAAAGGTGTGTGTGACATAACCACTGGCGTTTTTTTTTTTTTTTTTTTTTTTTTAAGGGAGATGAGACAGAGTTAGCTAAATAGTTCTAACAGCAATCTTAGAGGTTTTATAACTCAAGGCGACACATCTAGGAAATGCCACCTTAATTTTACATATGTAATTTTAGCACTTAGGGGACTGAGGCCGGAGGATTCTTTTGTTGGGAATATACAACGAGTTTCCAGGCTAACTAGGCTCAACCAAAGGTAGATTAAAATTAGTAAAAGTGAATAAATTAGTTCAGTGGTAAGCCAAAGGGATATTTGGGACTAAATGACATGGTAGCCGAAAGATAAATTGCTTGTCCACTCACTCGCTAACTGCTGTCCTCATCGGCTGAGTCAGAGGGCCTCTCTAGGCTCCTACAGACCCCCGGCTACACTGACTCCTTCCTGTCTCTTAGCGAGTTTTTCCTCTCTCTTGGAGTAAGGGCAGGGCTAGAACTCACAGTCCCCACCAATGTGTCTAACCTAGAGCCCGCCACAAGGCAGGGGCTCAGGAACTGGGGTTCCTTTGTGAGTGAAGGTAACTGGGCAGGGCCTTCTCTGCCCTGCAAACTCTTTCTGGCCTGTACTTAAGAAGGGGAATGGTAGCTGAGAAAACCAGAGCCAGGAGCAGGCTTCTGTGTGGGCAGCCATTTCCCCATTCCCACCCCACCTGCACACCTGGCCGTCATCAATGAATGTGCAGCTGACAAATGGTCACACAGCAAGAAGTGGGGGCTCGGCTTGGACCTCCACCAAGATTTCCCAGTGCGATCCTGGAGGGCTGCACAGCTCCAAGTCACAGCAACCAGAGCCCTAGGGACCAGGTGGGGCTTGAGGTCTGGGTGTCAATCAGAGAGATGCACGGGCAGTAAAGTTAATACTAGATACAAAAACAAATATCGATTTTGTAGAGAATGTTGGGGCACTGGGTCATTTTCCCTCTCCTGTGTCACAGGCTGTAAGAGTAGTGGGCTTTGGAGTTGGAGGGAGCTCGATAGGCCCAGCTGGCCAGGGCTCACTGCCTGACCAAGTGATCGTGTCCTTGTGCAAAAGCTGCAGAGAAAGGCATGCACTCCAAGACATCGGAATGAGGGCAACGGGCTGAGGGTCAGGGCTAGAGACCCTGTGCAATGAGAATGGTGGGTTTGAAACGGGGTCTGGCAACAGGCTGAGGAAAGGTGAAATCTAGTCAGTCATGACTTATTTAAATATCTGTGGACATTTAACCATCATTCATAAAATAAGTTTTGAACACATTTTAAAAAGAAATCTTGCCGGTGGCACCTTCCTTTAATCCCAGTGCTCAGGAGGCAGAGGCAGTCAGATCTCTGTGAGTTCAAGGCCGGCCTGGTCTACAAAGCAAGTTCCAGGACAGTCAGGACTATGTAATGAGACCCCATCTCAAAAAACCAACAAACAAATGAATCTTAAAGAATGAATCTTTGAGACAGGTGGGTGGGGAGGAAAAGCAGGAAAGCTCAGGCCACAGCAAGAACAGGCGCTGACACAGAGCATGGCCTTGGGCAGAGACCCTGCTCACAGCCCATGTGACTCTGGAGACGTCCCTGGGGCTAAGGACAGTGGACATAAAAGGGAAGGGCAGCAGCACGGCTGACACCAGGACTGCTCACCCGGGAGCAGAGGCCATGGAGTCCCCGTCTCTGCTTCTCTGCAAAGGGCTGCTGCTCACAGGTGAGACCAGGCCTGCAGTGGTGTGGGGAGGGCGCTCTGACACGAAGACATCCTGGGAGGAGATGCTTCAGCCTGAGAGAGGACACGAGGAGGGACAGAGGCTGGCCAGCTGGAAGCTCTCAGGGGACAGGGAGTGTCAGCAGGGGAGGACAAACCAGATCCTTCCTTATTCAGAGTCAGTCCCAGGGGCCCTGAAGGGTGGCCATGGTAACAGGGGTGTGCCTCCCACCCGAGATGCACCAGTGTGTGTGGGGTGGGGTCCACAAGAGGACTGCAAATGTCCCGGGTCCGGTCCAGGCTCAGGATTTGTGACCCCTTACAGGGTCTTGGGGGGGAGCAGCCCTGGAGGGATTGTCCTCGTGGGAAGAGGGAGCTGAGATGGCTGAGATGAGATACAGGACACAAAGATCTCTTTTGGAGGCCACAGGTTTTATGCAGTGCTAGAGTGCATGGCTGTGGTTGGTGTGGTGTGGTTGGTGTGGTGTGGTTGGTGTGGTGTGGTTGGTGTGGTGTGGTGTGGTTGGTGTGGTTGGTGTGGTTGGTGTGGTGTGGTTGGTGTGGTTGGTGTGGTTGGTATGGTATGGTTGGTGTGGTGTGGTGTGGTTGGTGTGGTGTGGTGTGGTTGGTGTGGTGTGGTGTGGTGTGGTTGGTGTGGTGTGGTGTGGTTGGTGTGGTGTGGTTGGTGTGGTTGGTGTGGTGTGGTGTGCTGTGGTTGGTGTAGTGTGCTGTGGTTGGTGTGGTGTGCTGTGGTTGGTGTGGTGTGGTGTGGTTGGTGTGGTGTGGTTGGTGTGGTGTGGTTGGTGTGGTTGGTGTGGTGTGGTGTGGTTGGTGTGGTGTGGTGTGGTGTGGTTGGTGTGGTGTGGTTGGTGTGGTGTGGTTGGTGTGGTGTGGTGTGGTTGGTTGGTGTGGTGTGGCCCAGGAGCTAGGCACTGCTGAGAAAGATGGGGAGGATGCTCTAAGGACATTGGGAAGGGGAGAGGGGATTGTCACTGAGTGGGGTGGGGTCAAGGAAGGGTCTTTAGGTGCCTTCAGTGAGTGAGCAGGGGAAGTGCCCTAAGCCAGTGAAGTTGGGGTCACATGTTCCTAGGTGCCTGTCACTGTCAGGAATCTGTACACCTAGGAAGCAGATGGTCCTATAAATGGAGACAGGCTGTCCCCCTCTCCACACAGCTTCATGGAGCCCAGAATCTCCTGGAAGGGCAGCTGTGGGAGACAGGGAGGAAGCTACCCCTTGGGAGTTAAAATTTTCCAGAAGTCTGGAAGACCCAGAGTCCAGTTTACAGACACAATCCCAAGTCCTTGCCTGCTAGCATTTGTAAAATGGGAGGGGTATTTATTCTAACTCAAAACTAGCATTACATCCTCTTGCACACACACACACACACACACACACACACACACACACACACGATGGGGACAGGATGAAGATACAGATTATGGGAGAGAGGCAGTCTTGGACACTGGCTTACGTGTATTCCACAAGATGGACAGGGAAGAAGGAATCAGGTGACAGAAGTTCTCATTCTCCTTCACTCCATGTTCCTTGTCTCTGACCTTTCTTCTTAATTCTGTATCCCCTACAGCAGAATTCTATAGCAAAGGAAGCCATTGTGACTTGTTTTAAGACATAAGGAAGAAACACACACACACACACACACACACACACACACACACACACACACACACACACACACACATGCTCTAGTTAAAAGCCCCATGCATAAAGAATGCTTCTCCTTAGGAGGCTATGCTCACAAGGACCCTGGACAGCAGCCCTGGCACATGCTTATTCCTACCTGAAAGTGTCCTTATTACCCAGTCGACCTAGACCTCCTGTCTCCTGTAGCCAGAAATCCTGATCTGGTCTGAGTCAGGAAAGGGCACAATCCATTTTGTAAACTGACAGATTCCTGTGGATTAGACTTTGTGACAATTTCTCTCTCTCACCAAATACAAGAATAAATCTTAGAGCAAAACCAAACTGAGAGGCATTAAAAGCTACCTTTAGCTAGCTGGGTAGTGACTTACTCATTTAATCCCAGCACTCCTGAGACAAAGGCAGGTGGATCTCTGTGCGTTTGAGAGCAGTCTGGTCTACAAGAGTAAGCTCCAGGACAGCCAGGGCTACACAGAGAAACTTTGTTTCTAAAAAACAAACAAACAGCTGGACATTGGTGGCACAGGCCTTTAATCCCAGCACTCGAGACAGAGGCAGGTCCTAGAGCTAGCTCTGCAGACCAGGCTGGACTTGAACTCGCAGAGATCCTCCTGCCTCTGCCTCCCGAATGCTGGGATTAAAGTGTGTGCAACCAATGCCTTGCTCAAAAACCAAAATGTTAAGAGAAAGATTTGTAGAGATATCCAGTGTGCCTAGACTTCCAGACTTCTGACTTCCAGAAGTTTAGTCATGTTTGTGGCTTTCATCTGCCAATTGAGAAGTGAAAGATTCAAACTCATTAAAAATATTCTAAACATTAATTAAGAGAGAGACAGACACAGAGATGGGAGCTGGGGGCCTTAAATGGACCAGTAGCAGCACTGGGCCGGGATGAGACACTGCATGACCCACAGCCTTGTGACTCTGGGAGGGGCTCTGGCGCCCAGGTGGGAAGGAATGAGAACAGCACAGGTGCCAGGCTGAGCCTGAGCTGAGGCCAGCAGGTGCAGAGACCGTGGCGCCCCCTCCCCTACATTTCTGCAAAGGGCTCCTGCTCACAGGTGAGGTAGGCTGGGAGGAGGGGACCTCAGAGGGGAAGAGGCCCTCAGAGGAGACTCAGCTTGAATCTCAAGGGCAGAGGGTGCAGGGAGGGATGGAGGCTTTGCATCAGGACGCTCCGGGAACCGGAAGTGCTGAGGGCGATGCCAGATTATACTTTCTGTAGTGTGAATCACCATGGCCTACTCGATTTTCCCTGGATACTGGTCAGTTGGGTGCAGAGATGGGTCACCAAGCTACCAGAGACTGGAGGAGGTAGGGTACGTATGCGGACAGCAAAGGGAGGGTCCAGGCTCTGTGGATTGGAATCATTCAGCGGTGTGGAAGGAGGAACAGGATCTTGACTCTGCACAACCCAGTCACTTGGGGTCTCTAGGCAAGAGGATATTGTAGAAAGAGTGTCAGGAGAAAGGGATGTGTTTGTGGGAGACATCGGAAGGACAGTGAGTTTTCAAAACAATATGTGAAACAGGATCTTGGAGGAATAAAGAAAAATTAGCAAAATCGAAGTCTCTCCCACGTATTGACAACCTCTAAATTGGTTGATTTAGTGCAATTAGCTAACAGCCATTGACAATTAAAAACATTTAAAAAGTAACAAATAGGCAGCCCACTTTTGTTACAGTGTAAATAACATAAAAAAAGAAATTTCGGCTGGATGTGGTGGCCAACACCTTTTGATCCTAGCACTCAGGAGGCAGAGGCAGGTGGATCTCTGTGAGTTTGAGGTCAGTCTCGTCTATAAGAGTTCTGGGACAGCCAGGGCTATACAGAGAAACCTTGTCTTAAAAAATAAAGTAAAATAAGAGAGAAATTATAAAATTGGCAGTTCACAATTAGCAAGGACTATGCAAACTACATGTGAAAAGATAACAAAACTAAACACAAAATCAATTTTTAAAAGCGGCTGTCCATCACTCAGGAGGCAGAGGCAGGCGGATCTCAGTGAGTTTGAAGCCAGCCTGGTCTACAAAGCAAGTTCCAGGACGGCTGTTACACAGGGAAAGCCCGTCTTGAAGAAAAAGAGAAAAAGTGAGTGTCCTATCAATATTAAGATAGATTCCCATGCTACCTCCTTATTCTCTTCTCTTCCTGACAATGCCTTCTTCTGAATATCCAAACAGCAAAATCCCGTATAAAAGGAAAACAGTGTAGCCTGTTTAAAAACAAACTAGATAGAGAATGGTGGTGTGTGAAAATGTCCACTGTGTAAAGAGCTCTTGTCCTCAGGAAGCCTTCTCACGCAGACTGACCCCAGGCTGCTCTCTCTCTCCTCTCTCTCTCTCTCTCTCTCTCTCTCTCTCTCTCTCTCTCTCTCTCTCTCTGTCTCTCTCTCTCTGTCTGTCTCTCTCTCTCTCTCTCTCTCTCTCTCTCTCTGTGTGTGTGTGTGTCTGTCTGTCTCTCTCTCTCTCTCTGTGTCTGTCTCTCTGTCTCTGTCTCTCTCTTCCCTCCTCGTTCTCTCCCCCCCTTGCCCCTCCAGCCAGCCCCCACATTGCCTTTAGCACTGAAGCTGTGAAGCCTGGTTTGGCCTGAGTCCAGGTCCCCAGAGCTCATGTAGCATGATATGGACCCCCATGCACGATGTGGGGTAGGGGGAAGGGGCCCACTATGAAGGGCAGTTCCTGGAAGGAAGTTGTGTCTACTGGCGAAAACTTGTGAAGTGGAGAGCCTGGAATATTGCAGGTCCAGAGTTAATGGCAGTTGGTGGTGGGCTATCGGTTGGCTCCCTTAGCATGCTTTTACTAGCCCACCTGGGCAACAATCCTGGGACTAACATTAAAAAAAACCGCTTGGAATATGTTAACAGAACCCTAGGTTTTACTAACCAAAGGCTACAAGCCATCAGATAGCATCTGTGATCCCTCAGCTTTGTAATAAGCTTTCTTTTTTAATTTTTTATTTATTATTATTACTATTTTGGTTTTTTGAGACAGGGTGTCTCTGTGTAGCTTTGGAGCCTGTCCTGGAACTCTCGATGTAGACCAGACTGGCCTTGAACTCACAGAGATGCACCTGCCCCTGCCTCCCGAGTGCTGGGACTATGGGCATGCGACACTGCCTCCTGGTGCTATGTTGTAATCTTAATATAGTTGGAAAAGGCCTTGATTTGAGATTTTCTTCATTAAGTTCAAGAAACTACTTCCACCTTAGGACATGGAATTTGGGACAAGTCTAAACCAGTGTGTCTGGGCTTCTGGTCACTCAATGTGTCTCTTCTCTCCTGTGATGTGAGAGCGGTGTTTTCATGTCAACATTGTGAAGATCTGACATGTGATGATGGATGAGGTTAAGATTGTTCCTTGAGGCTACAAGATTTATAGTCTCTCTCTCTCTCTCTCTCTCTCTCTCTCTCTCTCTCTCTCTCTCCACACACACACACACACACACACATATATATACACACACACACACACACTCAGAGCAAATATATAAATAAATGGGAAAACTATAAATCAACCCACGGTGTTAAATACTCTCATTAGCTCTAACATTCAGGAGTTTGTAAAAACAAGCAAACTTGGGTACCCAGCCCCTGGTCACATTCAGTCCTCCATCCACTCATCTGCAGGTATCTAAGCCTTTCCCAGGCACCTGCCCTCCCACAAAGAGCAGACTCCAGGAGCCGTTGTTCTGAGACTTTATTTTTATTTCTTGCATATGACCTTTTGCCTGAATGGATGTGTACTACGTGCATATTGTGCCCTGAAGGCTAGAAGAGGTCATTGGATCCCATGGGACTGGAGTCACAGACAGCTGTGGGCCACCTAGCGGTGCTGGGAATTGAACCCAGGTCCTCAGAAGGAGCAATGAGTGCTCTTAACCAGCGAGCCATTTCCCCAGTACCAACAGGGCCTCCACTCTGTGGACAGGAGGACAGAGAAGCAAGGGCTTCTAGAAGGTGCGGTCAGGGGTCGACTGCAAACACTAAGGGGACAGAGCAAGAAAATAAGGAATGTATGACCAGAGGGGTCTCCCAAGGAGGAGGTCAGGGACGGCACCTCCCATCCACAAAATACTGAGAGTGAGCAGACATGTGAGGACAATGAGGGGGGAGCCATTCAAACCCCGGAGGAAAGAGTTCCATGGCTCTAGAAGCATTGTGGGGATGGGGTCTATGTTGCTTTCTTGCACCAAGTAGGGTGGGTGCACCCCCACCTACACACCGAGGCTGAGTGTTGAGCACACATCCACAGGACACACAGGCCCAGCACTGATGGCTGTTCTTGTCTCCCTTTCAGCCTGCTGGATCTCAAAGGCCGTGGCCAGCCCGTCTATTGAGGCTGTGCCGCCCTCTCTTCCTGAAGGGGGAAGCGTTCTTCTGCAAGTTGATAATCAGGCAGAGAAGTTTCAGGCCTTTTTCTGGTACAAAGGTAAACGTGCATTTGAGGAATCCAAAATTGCACATTATGAAACAGCCTCTCAATCACTGAAATGGGGGCGTAAATACAGCGGTAGAGAGAGGGTGTACAACAACGGATCTCTGCTGCTCCAGAACGTCACCCAGGAAGACACCGGGATCTACACCCTAGAAATCTTTGGAACACATTATCAGTGTGAAATAACACATGTCCACCTCCAAGTGTACAGTAAGTGACTCTTTGTGACCTGTGGGTGCTGGGTGGGGTTCATTCCACTTAACATGGGTGTGTCAGGGCTGCCCTCTGCCTCCCTCCCCTCTGCCTCGTGTCCCCTCATTGGGATTTGGGCATTTACTGCAGGACACACATGGGGGAATTAAACTGCAATAATTCATCACCCAAACTCACCCTGTAGAGGGGAGGGAGGACCTACAGTGGGTAACTCAACTAAGGATTTTGGACTCAATCAAGACTCTCGGGGCTGTCTTTATGAGCATGGTGCAGAGATGGACCCCAAGAGATTCAGGCAGGGCATGGTTGAGGAGAACATGGCATCCTCACACAGATGGGAGAACCAGGAAGCCCCAGCTCCAGATTTCTGTCCCAGGCTCCACCCATCTGTCCCAGGCTCCACCTGTCTCTAGGGCTGGGTTTGGACTTCCTGTTAGGGCTGACAGAGAACAGTCTTTAACAGCGTGTGTAAGCAGCCATCTCATTGCTGTGACAGCCACATCTAAGCTGGGTCCCCTGAAGACAACATGGACAGCAAAGCTGGGCTGGTACCCAAGCCATGGGCAAGCTGTTCTCATAGGTACTCATGGCAACTGCTTAGCACCGGGGTCCATCTCAGAGAAATCTGATAGCTAGGCAAAAGGTAATAGACTCCCCTGATTTGGGTAGCTCCCCTGTCCCAAGGTCAGGTCCTTATTTGATGTTGACTCACAGACATAGCAATGATCACTCCCCACGTGTCCTGTTGTAGGGAAAGAGAGACCCAGGAAACACAGGGCCAACTCAGGGTCACACGGGCCATAGGTGTCAGATCACAAGCACAGATGTCTGGTTGTAGCCTTGGCCCTGGATTCCCCATTGGTGCCTGTGGAGCAGAGAGGGGCTGGCCGAGATCTCTGAAAATGTGTCTCTCTTTTGCTCTCGTCTGTTTCTGTACAGAGATTGTGACAAAGCCCTCCATCCAAGTCCAGAGCATTACAGTGAAAAAACAGAATGCCGCAGTTCTCATCTGCGGGTCCCCTGACACGGGAGCTGACATCAGTTGGATCTTCAATAACAAGCCCCTGGATGTCAGCAGCAGTAGGATGACGCTGTCCCCCGGAAAGCACAGGCTCACTATAGCTCCTCTCAGGCTGCAGGATGCAGGGGAGTACCTGTGTACAGTCTCCAACCCCTTCAGTTCCAAGAAGAGTAACCCCGTCCACTTGTTCTTGATCAGTGTGTAATCTCTCCTCTCTTCCTTCACCAAGTCGGTTACGGTGTGTGTGCACGGGGGGGGGGGGGGGGCGTCTTTCCCACCTATGTGCCACGTGGATATAGGTTCCAAGGAGGAGATATCAGTGCTAACACAGTGACAGCCAGATGGTGGTAACATACGCCTGCAATCTCCAGATAAAAGAAGGCAGGAGGAATGTCATTCCAGTCTAGTTACACAGACAGGCGATGATTTAAAAACATCAGTGGCTCTCGCCTTTAATCCCAGAACACAAGAGGAAAAGGCAGGCAAGTCTCCATGAGTTTAAAGCCAGCCTTGTCTACATAGCAAATTCCAGGACAGCCAGGGTTGTTACACAGAGAAAGTCTGCCTCCAAAAATCATTAAAAAAAAAAAAGACATCAGTAACATCAGTATAGAAACAGAATTCAACATGGGGGTCAGGATTGCAACAGGGTTAAAAAAAGACTTAGGTTCTGGGTTAAATACAAACCTTATCTCAGGATCCATGGGGAACAGAGACTCCCTCCCTACACACCATAAGCTGTAGGTGTTCTGAGTCACCTGTTAAAATGGTACAGAGACTGCACCACGCTGAACACATCCTCTCACCTGTGCAAATATGTTGCCTAGACACCAGCCATCCGTGTGAAGTTGAGATTGCACGAGACATATTTCAGAGGGGATGGAAAATGCTTTTGAACAGTTCTTGTGTGCAGATTTTTTTTCCCATCCATACATGTAAATCCATGGATTTGAGGAGGGAGCTGGCCGACCTTCCTGCCCAAGGCTGGCCATTACAGCGAGATCTTGCCCAATATCCTGCTTTGTCCTAACAGTCCTGGAGTGGTAAACACTTGTGTCGTTGTGTATGAAGGGACGCTAGCCAGCCCAGGCACAGCAAACATGGCTCTGGAATCCCCTAAAAACAGATTACATTCCTAAAGCTGCCACCAAGGTCTACTTCCTTATTTGGCCACTTCTTCCTCCTGAGGCTGATTACCAAGGTCCAGCTATCAAAGTATTGAAGCCCAGCAACCAAAAGCCCCCTTTCACTCACCTAATTAACTCGCCCAATCAAAACTAAACACCTCAGCCTAACACTGGGTTTCCCTTTTACCTCAGGCCCCATGTAAGTGACCACCATGCTACTTCTGTCCCTATGCGTGTGACAAAAACAGGTTAATATCGGCTCAGAGAAATACAGCTCATCTAAGTATGTTCTTTCACTTGACTGTTTTTTTGTTTTGTTTTGCAGATTTTGCTCATTAGTCTGACAACTTCTGTGAAATCTTTAGGATCCTCTTCAGACAAGTTCATGTCATCTGCAGAAGTATTTCCTGACTTCAGAGTGGTAGACATGTATTACACACAATGACATACAAATACATTCTGTTATTCATGGAGTTTTTGTTGTCCTGAAGCATTGTATAGCAGTGTTTTGTGCTGGGGAATGTCCTTCTGTATATAAGTTTCTCCTATTGGTTAATGAACAAAACACTGGCCTATAGAGGCAGGAAGACAGGCGAGCTAGGAGACGAGAATTCTGGGAAAGGTAGACAAAGAGAGTGGCCATGTAGCCAGCAAAAGGAGAAACAGGTTCAAGACCATGTGGAAATACTTAGATTATTAGAAATGGGTTAACAATTAAGACAGAGCTAGCCAGTAAGAAGCCCTAGCGATCGGCCAACAGTTTAATAATTAATACAGCATCTGTGTGTTCATTTGGGGCTGAGAAGGGTGGCGGGACTTGGCGGAACAAGAGAATTCAGCAACAGTTTCAATTTTCACTTCTAGTTTTATTAATATCAATCCATTTCCTTATAAAGTTAATCCAGTTAAAAAGAGGTCAATTAATCATTTGTCATAACCCAACTGTCAGTGCAATTGACTTTTCCATACTGTTAATTTGTCTTCATTCTATCTTTATTCCCTCTTTCCAATATGGGCTGGTGGGCCCATACTGTTAATCCATCTTCAGTCTATCTTTATTCCCTCTTTCCAATATGGGCTGGTGGGCACCAGGAGTACTTTTCCCTTGGAGATGGTGGGGGGCGTCTCATGTTATTGCTTTAAGGACTTAATGTGAGAATCAAGGTCCGCTTTAACAAAACTCTGTACACAGAAAAACTGTCTCACAGGTTGTAGCTGCGATTGTGAGTGGCGTTGGTATTAGGCTTGAAGTGAGCAGCTGCGTGCACCTCTGATAAACCACACAAACTTAAGTTTTTTAAAACCCCATTCTAAGTCATAGGTTTTCCTCCTACTATATCCTTATGACAGAAGCAAAAAAAGAAAGATACCGGGAAGAAACAAATGATCTACCCACAGTGTCCTCCCAACTCCAGAGCAAAGGCCTGTGTGTGTGAGTGTGTGTGTGTGTGTGTGTGTGTGTGTGTGTGTGTGTGTGTGTGTGTGTGTTCACAGTGTCTGTTTGTTACTGGTTTCAGCAAAGGGACTCCACCTCGGCCACACTCATATAGGAAGAACTCCCATTCTAGGTCCTGCTCTGCCAGGAGATCTGGGCTCACGGACTCTCCCCTCCTTCCTGTGTGTTTACAGAGGTGATTTCTACTCCTCAGACCCATTCACACGCTTTGTAACTATTAAACAGTTGCCCGAGATAGCCCTGAAGTAGGCTCACTCCACCCAGGCTAGGCAGCCCTAAGAGAACCACGCTTCCAGGGGTCATCCTAACGTCTTCCCTCCTGCCTCTATTATGGACATGGGCACTCTTCCTTGGAGGGACGTTCCTTATCTTCTGGATGACCTGGGTGCTGTGGCCTCCTTGACATGTCATTGAGAATCACCTCTGAGCAAAAACAAAACAAAAACAAACAAACAAAAATACTTTGCAAACTGGGACATTCAGAGATGGTGCCATCTTGCTCCTTCTGGGCGCTGGATCAGAGACTCTGAGGGAAGCTAATTCCTGAACTGACTATGGACCACCTCTCTCATAGGACCCCCTCTACCTGCTGCCTCCTTAGTCAGCTTTGCTGTCTCTCCAGCCCCGAAAACTCGTTAATCTAATAGATTCTAATTCTTCTGGTGGGGCCTGAGGGTCTCAGATACCTCCCTCTCTCTAAGTTACCTCAACAGCAGTGAGATGCATCAACATCCTGGGCCTCTTACAACATAGACTGAAAAGCCAGAGCATGCTTCCTGTGGTACCTAGCTAAAGTGTATCCTGAGCTTAGCCACGAACAAAGAGATGCCCAAAATGAGAGTTAGTAAACAAAAACAAAACATCTGGCTAATGCACTTTAGCTAGGGGTATAACATCTGGCATCCCCAACACCGGTGAGGTGGAGATAACAGGGTCAGGAGTTCAAGGGCAGCCTGGACCGTGTGGGCTACAGGATAAATTGAGATCCAAGCCAAACCAAGCAAAGCTGGGGGTGGTGGCCCCCACAGCTCAAACCCAGCACTCAGGAGGCAAAAGCCAGTGGATCTCCAGGTGTCCAGAACCAGTCAGGGCTACAAACTGAGACTATCTCTCATAAGGCAAGACGATAATAAAAACCAAACACGCATAACAAATCAATCAATGTACAAAAAACACCAAAAACCTAAACTCTGTCTCAACCCAATAAAAATCAATGGAATAGAGAACCCCTAAACTCTACACTACCCCCTCACTGTTAGCTGGGGTGTTCCAAGCTCAGCTTGAGCTACAGAGTGAGTCCAGACCAGCCTGCCCTGTGACCTGGGGAGAGACCTGAGTCACACAGGGGCTCCTCTTCTACTCTGTCGCCTCTGCAGGCCACTCACTGTCCTTGAAGCTTGCCTGGCTTAGCACTTTCTGTTGTTGCCCTGTCTGACCGTGTCAGCGGATAGAGAGCTGTGGGAACTTTCACACAGACAGCAGAATGGCTTCACATCCCTCACTGGCTCCAGGGTACTTAGCAAGGCCTCTTGTCTGGACCCATGCAGCTTCCTCTTCTTGGTACTGAAGAAAGAATGGGGCTGTGGTGGTAGATGCCTTTAATCCCAGCACTAGGGAGGCAGGGGCAGCCTGGTCTACAGAGCGAGTTCCAGGACAGCCAGGAAAGCCTGTCTCAAAAACAAACAAACAAAACCCCAACAACTTGAGAAAAGCAACTTAAGGGAGAGAGCGTTTCTCTCAAAGGTAGGCTCTGTGACAGTGCTCCCGTCACAGCTGCAGGAGCATGCAGCAGCTGGCCACACCACAGCCGCAGTCCACAGTGTCCTGCTGCTCTCTCCCTCTGCACAGTCCACAGTGTCCTGCCCAGGGAAGAGCTCCACCCATACTGAAGATGGCTCCTGTCACTTGTACTCAGTGACCAAGATAGTATCTCCAGACATTCCCCGAGGCTACCCCTACCTAGATAAGGCCTCACAGGTGTCTGTCACCTCACCTGGGATTCTAGAGTCTTTCCAACTGATGTTGCCTAGTGACAGCACCAGTACATGATTAAAAGTTACCCATGCGTGCATCCCCTTACAGAACAATTAAATTAGAATTTGTGAAAGGGGTCCAAGCACCATTTCTTTTTTAAAGATTTATTATGTAAACGAGTGTTCTGTCTGTACACGTTTCTGCCCTCCAGCAGAGGGCACCAGATTTCATTACAGATGGTTGTGAGCCACCATGTGGTTGCTGGGAATTGAACCAGGGTCCTCTGGAAGAGCAGCCAGTGCTCTTAACCTCTGAGCCATCTCTGCAGCCCCAAGCATCATTTCTTTGAACAAATGTCTTCGTGGTCCCAAGGTATGCCATATTTTCTGTTTTCCATTAGATTTCTTTGTCTTCTGGATCCCTCTTCAGTGCTGGGAATCAAACTCAGGGGCTTGTCTGAGGTGGTAATACACTCATTTAATGCCACACTGACAGGCACATTTCTGTGAGTCCAAGGTCAGCCTGGTCTCCATAGCAAGTTCAAGGCCAGCCAGAGATACACACTGAGATCCTGTCAGAAAAAGAAAGGTGCCTTAGAGGTGGCCCAGTGGTTAAGAGCACTCACTGGCTGTTCTTCCAGAGGTCCCGGGTTTGATTCCCAGCATCGCATGGCAGCTACCACCCTAGTTCCTGTGTCTACAGCGCCCTCCCTTGCCTCTCTTGGCCTGCATATGCACCGGGCAGGTATACAAGTGGAACACAGACCTGCATGCAGGGTGATGATAAAGTGCGAGGGGACCCCTGGCAGATTCCACGGCGGGCGAGGGTGACAGAGGGAAAGAGGAAAGAGGCAAAGAGACAGAGGACAGAGGAGAAGAGGGAGGCAGGAAAGTCCTGTCTGCCCCAGGGGATCGGCGGGAAAGAGAGGAGCAGGAAACACAGCAGTGCAGAGACGAGCATGGGAAGGGAGCAGAAGTAGGCGGGGTCTGTCTTTTAAAGGGTCCTTTGCACCTGGGCTGACCAGGGCACTGCCTGAGTGCATCCTGCCAGGTCACAGGGGCAGGCCAGCGCAATGCCTGAATCCTTACAGCGTGTAAAACACCAATACACATAACACTTTAAACAGTTAAATACATATCAAAAATAGAAAAGAAAACAGAGTGGGGCAATCAAATGGAAGTCTTGGCAGCTGCCCGGAAAGGGAAATGGAGAGGAGGAAAGGAGAAGCCAGGTATATGAGTCAGGTATGGAGGTGTGCATAGCATAGCACACCACCACAGGCCAGACAAGCAGCCCCAATGGGGAGTGAAGGGGAGGAGGAGCTTCGGAGAAGCGCAAAGAAGCCCACAGTGTCCAAGAGAGTAGGACCAGGCACTACCGAGTGCCCGGAAGAAAGAAAAGTAGCTAAAAGCAAAGAAGAAGGCAAAGCTGTGCACCTCTGGATGATTTTGGAAGAGCAGGCAGGGTTAGGCTCACCTCGTGTCAATGGATCTGAACACGGCTGTGTCGGGAGCGCACTATGGTGGAAACAGATGAACGCATTTGTGTCGTTCCACAATGTCAGAATTAACTGAATACCATCCACAACATGCAGGGGTTTCCATGACAGCAGTTTGTCACCTAATCCACCCACCTTGGTAGCCTGGCTGAGGAGAATGAGGGTTCTTTTATTCTCATCTTAATTATTAATAGGAGCTCTCACAGCACACAGGGTACTGTAAATGAATGTATATGTCTGCGCGCACATACGCGGGTGATAAAATGATACCCGTTAGAGGCTGCACAAGTGGGCTAGAGAGAGTCCGCATTGATACGGAAGCACACCGGATGCAGATCAAAACTATTCAAGAACACTTTAAGCCCACGTGGACAATCTGACCTCCTGCCACCCTTGCTAGACGGTATTGGTATTGGGTATCAGAAATGACTGGAGCAGATGAGCGGATGTGTTTGATCCCATGCAAATAGTACACCCTGTTTACACAGGACTCAGCTTCCACAGCTTTTGGGGTGTGTTAAGCTCCTGAATTCTATTCCCCAGGAATTCTGAGGGCTGACTCTGTATTCGATACAGACCCTAGGCTCTCCTTAACCCTTTTGCATTTCTGTTTTATGCTGGCTTTATTTTTTTTTTAATGGCTTAATAATTTTGACCAAGAGTGTTTCTCCATTTTTCACACCATTGATAAACAGTTTCCTCCAGTGTGGTGTAGGAAGAGAGGAAACGTCACTCACTGATCACACGGTCACAGAAACTCAGTTGCTCCCTTGGACATGGAAACTTTGAAGGCGTTAACACTGATCTCCTCCGCATGTGCCCTCAGACAGAGCTATGCCGAGCCTGTGGTTTTCGTGGGACAACCTCTTCCTCGTGTTCATTTCCGGGCTCTGGTTGTTAAAGACGCAAAGGCTGTCGTGCTTCATTATATCTGCTGCCTACGGTCCAGTGACGGATCCGACCACTGTGTTTTCAGTGTCTCGGTCTCCCTGTTGGAGGACACAAGGTAAAGATCATTGCCATGGCTGTAAGGTAACCGTAAGTATGAACAATGACCTCATCTTGCCACGGCGAAGCATCCCGAATCAGTAGCCTGTTACCATGTGCCTAACTGTGGGGTTTCACTGAACTGGACTCCTGAGTACACGCAGTTGCCAAGAGGACGTGTTTCTTAGAAGTGTTGTGCCCAAATTCTGAACCCCCAAATCACCAAGAGATCCGATCTGATGCAAAAGCAAAGAGACTTTAATTAATTAAGGAGTTAACTGGGGTCCTCTGTCCAACACATCAGGTAAAGCGAGAAGGATCTGGAAGGACCGTGGGACAGGTAAATCATTGGAGTGGAGCGGGGGGGGGGGGGGGGTGTCTGGAGTTTGCAACAGTCTCAGGATTGGTGCACTTCCGGGCTTGGGTGACCTGTCCTGTGTTGACTGGTCAGCTGCAGCTGCAGCCAGGTTGCTATGGCCTATAGGCCCTCCCAGGGCAGTTGCTATGCACAGCCAGAACCCGCCAGCTAACTTCTGATTGGTTCCTCGACACGTGGAGGGCAAGGTCGGGGAGCTCAGCACATGTTGCTGAGTCAGGGGCCTACATCTTACTGGGTCTTTTCTTCAGCCTGTCATGGCTGCCAAAGCAGGGTCTGGCGGAGGGTCTAGTCCCTTCAGAAGTCCACCAAAGCAATAGGCTGATGGCCTGGGTACCCATCCAGGTCTCCTCTCCATACTGAGTCTCAGCAGAAGGACATGACCAGAGGACCATGTAGGCCGAGTTTTCCTGTCCTGACCACCTGTTCCCAAATACCCAACAGCTACTTACAAGTAATTGGCTTGGAGGCTTAATATCAATTATAAATGCGTGGCTGATTACTCAGGCATGTTAATAACTAGCTCTTATATTTTAAGACATCCTGTATTCCTTATTTACTCTCTACCACGAGGTATGGCAGTAACTTTATTAGCTTGTCACATTAATCTCCTGCTCCCTACATGTCTGACTGGCCAGCCTCTGACTCCACCCTTTTTCCTCCCAGAATTCTCTCTGTGTCAGGCTGTCTCACACAATCACTTCCTGCCCAGCTATCAGCCAATCAGCTTTTTATTAACAATGAGAACAATGCACATTAATGGTGTATGGAGATTGTTCCACAGCAGGACCCAGCTTACACGCGGCTGTCGTGGCAGTGGTCTGGCTATTTACACATGACAATAAAGCTTTGTTCCTGTCAGCCCTGATAGGAAGTCAAATTCCACCCTGGAGCGAATGTCCCCATTGTCACCTGGAGTGGAGTCTAGGAAAGAGGTCTGGGGCCAGGTGCTCATCCCTCTGTGATGATCCCGTGGCTTCCTCAGCCACGCCTTTCCTGACTCCCACAGGGCCGTGTTCATGGTGAGAGTCCCAGAGGCTGAATTTCTCTCAGCAGAAGGATTCTGATTCACCTGCTCAAACCCCGGTACAGGGACGCAACGCAGAGGGGAGGGAGACCGAGTCCAGGCTGACAGCTGCAGGTGAAGTAGATCAGACACCACGTGGATCGATCATTTGCTGTGTGTTCAGATACTCATACTGTGTTCAAGTTTTCTTCCACGTAGGGTCCTGTGTTTTCCTGGTTGATATTGCACAGCAGCAGGGACGTACTGGCGTGTATCATCTCTCGGCCACCCCCTCGGGGCTCCCTGGAGGTGAATTAGCGGCTGTTTCCTAATTTACAACCTCACGACCTATGTGAACATGGGCCACTTAGGAGTACAAGGCTCAAAGAGTCTCTGACCAAATATGAGCAAACTCTGAGCAAAATCCCCCTTCAGCAGCAGGGAATTTATTTCTTTAGTAGCTCAAGGGGCTATGGTGGCTGAGGTCCAGAAGGTTAAAAGGGAGGCTAGAAGGAAAGCGAGAACATCCATCAATACTGGGTCCATTGGAGCTGGGCGGTGGCGGTGCGCACCTTCAATCCCAGAACTCAGGAGGCAGAGGCAGAGGCAGGTGGATCTCTGTGAGTTCGAGGCCAGCCTGGTCTACAGAGTGAGTTCCCGGACAGTCTCCAAAGCCACAGAGAAACCCTGTCTCAAACACCAAAACCAAACAAACGAATAAATACTGGCCATTTCAGCCATCCCCCTCGAAGCTGTGTCCTCTGCACGGGGGTGAAGTATGGTTTTCCTGGTCTCCTCTTCTAGAGACCCTGGGTCGTGCCTTATTTCTGTCTCCATGTGTTTGCAATCAACCCCTGGCTGCACCTTCTAGAAGCCCTCGATGTTCTGCTATCCTGTCCACTAGAACCAGGTCTTTGTGAGGACAAGGGGCTAGGCTGCTGTTTGGAAAGACTTGGTACTTGTGGATGGATGGATGTATGCATGCATACACAGAGCCCTGGGCATTCTTAGGTTTATTACAAAATTTTCAGTTTTATGACTAATGAAAGTGTTTAATACCTGTTTAGATTTAAATTTTTTTTTCTTCATATCTGGGGGTGGTGTGAGCATGCATCCACTCTGAGAGTGTATGTGATGAAACTGCAGGAAGCCTAATTAAAATTCAAGAGCAGGCTGCTTCCTGGCAGCAGTCGCTAGACAAGTAGAGAGAGGCTGAGGTCACCTGACAGTGGAAGAAAGGGGAGGGTCCCCTGGAGCTGGACTTACAGATGGCACTGAGCCATCTCTTTGGCCCCTAGAAGTGTCCCTTACATAGATTTGGCTAACATGTGGATCTCGTAAAACCTATCTGTTCATTTGTTTCTTTTAAAGAGGCAGTAGTGATTTAAAAAAGAAAAATCCTCGACAGAAAATGGTGGTGCACACCTTTAGTCCCAACACTCAAGAGGCAGAGACAGGCGGATCTCTGTGAGTTCCAGGACAGCCAAGACTGCACAGATAAACCAACCCTGGCTATGGGGGAGATGCCTTCAGTGGTGAGAATGTTTTTCTCAATATTTCTTTAATACTCTGGTGGCTACTTATAAAGTGGGAGTATATGGGGTTTAACTCATATTTACCATGTAAGCTATAGAACTCAGTTCTTCTTGAGGATGTCATAGAGAAAGAAGTTGCCAGAGTTGTTTCCCCTGGCTCCATCCAACACACACACACACACACACACACACACACACACACACACACACACTCACACACACCCTCACCCCCGAAGCTGCTAGCTTTACAGACAAAAGATGGCAGATAAGCAGACACAGACAGCGGTCTTGAGACTCCAGGTCTGGAGGAAATTCGTCAGGAGGCAGCTATTCTGAACATGCTGCATCCTGGAAGTCATTCCTCTGAGTTCCGGGCTGATTTCTAGAGGCAAGAGACTGGGGTATCAGGTCAAAGGATGATGTCTGCCCCAAAGCCATGTGCTATTATAATGACCCAGGATCCAAGTATAGATGAATGGTTCCCAACATATGGGTCGTGACCCCCAAGACCATCAGAAATCATAAATTATAGTTACAAAGTAGCAATGAAAACGATTTTATGGTTTGGGGGTCACTGCAACTGTGTTAAAGTGTCTCAGTGTTAGGAAGGTTGAGAACGGCTGGTAGGGGACTCCTGGTCTTGGTGATATTGGCATGGGACAACCACTAAGTGGGTCTCAGGCCAGAGAAACCAAAGCAAAGCAACCCAAGGTAAAGTGCAAGCAACACCAAGCAGGGGACATCAGTGTGGTCAGGCGTGGTCAGGAGTGGTCAGGCGGGGTCAGGCGGGATCAGGCGGGGACACTATCAATCAGATGGGTCTCAGCAGGACCACTGAGGAGTGTTAGCCCCAGGGGGAGGGGGCCCAGATGCCATTCTGCCTCGTCACCTTCAGCAGGGGAAGAATGTCCCTAAGCTTTAGGGACCTGATCAGGAGCAACTGGAGGTCAAATCTTCTATCTGAAAGGAATTTTAGGACTGGCTGGCAAAATAAAGACAGTTTCACACAGGTTAAAGTGTGAGATTGGAGAGGGGGGGGGGAGAGAAAGAGAGAGAGAGAGAGACAGACACAGAGAGAGAAAGACAGAGAGAGAGAGAGGAGAGAAAGAGAGAGACAGACAGAGAGAGAGAGAGGACAGAGGGAGAGAGAGAGATGAGAGAAAGAGAGACAGAGAGAGAGATGAGAGAAAGAGAGACAGAGAGAGTGAGAGAGAGAGAGGACCACAGCTGATGTGAGTGTGGCTTCCTGAGGAAACATGGCCTTTACAAATGAGAAAAAAAAAAATACTTTTTTTGTTTTTTGGTTTTTTTTTTTTTTTTTTGGACAGGGACTCTCTCGGTATCTCTAGCTGTCCTAGACTTTGCTATGTAGACCAGGCTAGCCTTGAACCCACAGATATCTGCTGCCTCCCTAGGACTAAACGTATACATCACCATGCCTGGCTACAAACAGAAAGTTTCAATACAGCTGGAATCTCTGTCTCTCTCTCTCTCCCTCCCTCCCTCCCTCCCTCCCTCCCCCTCCCCTTCCTCCCCCCTCCTCTCTCCTGCCTCTGCCTTTATCTTAAGACAGGATATGATGTTTCCCTTTGGTATAGAATTCAGTAGAAAGTTATTCCTAGAATTTATCTTTGCTTTTGTTATAGCCTCCAAAGTGTTTTCAAAATAGATTTTTTGTTTTTGTTATCTGCTTTGAACTCATGTGTAATCTTTAGGAGTCTTATTAGTCACTGTGAATTACCAACTTTAAATTTTATTTGTGGATGTACTTATTTTTATTTTCCTTGAGTCCTCTGCCTGAGTCTGTGTGCATGCCTGGTTCCTACAGCAGCCAGGAGAGGGCGCCACAGCCCTGGGCTCTGGAGTTAGGGATGGTGTGTGTTGGGAACTTAACCCTGATCCTTACCAAGAATAAAAGTATTCTTAACCACAGAGCCAGCTCTCCAGCCTCTATAATATCTTTTGTGAATCCGTTAAAATTCTAACTAATGCAGGCTGCTCACGTGTGACTTTTACATGTGTATGTATGCAGAACTTTCAGTCAAGTATGCTAAGCAAACCAGTTTAGAGGTAGTAAGTGTTCCCCATGGAAGAGACTCTGGTCTTGTGTGTATTAGATTTTCCTGTTTTGTTTTGTTTTTTTTTTAATACATCTAGCGTCTTGTCCTGCCTCTCTTCCCTCACCATGATTTCACACCCAGAGACAGCAAGCACACAGCAGATTGCAACCTGGAGGCTCTGGTCCTCCTCAAGACCCCTGATCAGCTTCACTCCAAGATCCTGTGCCTGAATCAGATCAGCTACAGTCCTCAGGTTATCTGCCTCCACCCACCCCCCAGTCTCTGGTTCGACGCATACCCCCACCCCACTTCTCCTTTCTTTTGTGGGGAGGGCTAAGACAGGGTCTTAGTATGTAGCTCTGGGTGTCCTGGAGCTACTATATAGACCAGGCTGGCCTCGAACTCACAGACAGCCACCTGCTTCTGCCTCCCAAATGCTGGGACACACCTGTCTGGACCCCAGCAGCCAGTATCCAGGAAAACAGAGCAGGCAATAGTGATTCGCACTACAGAAAGTATAATCTGGCATCGCCCTCAGCACTTCCGGTTCCCGGAGCGTCCTGACGCAAAGCCTCCATCCCTCCCTGAGCCCTCTGTCCTTGAGATTCAAGCAGAGAGGGAGTCTCCTCTGAGGGCCTCTTCCCCTCTGAGGTCCCCTCCTCCCAGCCTACCTCACCTGTGAGCAGGAGCCCTTTGCAGAAATGTAGGGGAGGGGGCGCCACGGTCTCTGCACCTGCTGGCCTCAGCTCAGGCTCAGCCTGGCACCTGTGCTGTTCTCATTCCTTCCCACCTGGGCGCCAGAGCCCCTCCCAGAGTCACAAGGCTGTGGGTCATGCAGTGTCTCATCCCAGCCCAGTGCTGCTACTGGTCCATTTAAGGCCCCCAGCCCCATCTCTGTGTCTGTCTCTCTCTTGATTAATGTTTAGAGTATTTTTAATGAGTTTGAATCTCTCACTTCTCAGTTGGCAGATGAAAGCCACAAACATGACTAAACTTCTGGAAGTCAGAAGTCTGGAAGTCTAGGCACCTGCAGGATTAAAAAGAAAAGAAAAATTGTCGTAGACGCTGAGGGTTGAGTCCATCTCTGCCTGATGTAGCTATTGGAGATCTTTTCAAATCTTTGTCTCAACATTTTGGTTTTTGGTTCTGTTGTTTCTCTCTTTGTTTGTGTGATACAGAGTCTTCGTTTTTGGCTCAGGCTGGCCTGGAATTCACTATGTAAATCAAGTAGGACTTAGAACTCAAGCAGCTAATATCTAGGCGGCATTAATGGGACACTTGATTACTTGACTTATAATTTTTTTAATTTACATTTTTGGTTTTCTGAGACAGGGTTTCTCTGTGTAGCCCTGGCTGACCTGGAACTCACTGGTTGGCCATGATCTCAGATCTGCTTGCTTCTGCCTCCCAAGTACTAGGGTTAAAGTTGTGTACCACCACTGCCTGTCATCTGTTTTGATTATTTGTTTTTTGTGTGTTTGTTTCTTTGAATGAATTTGGGGAGGTTGTTTGTATGTTTGTAACTGGGAGCTTGAGGGGTGGATTTCTTTGTGTGGAGGGATGGGGACTTCACTGTGTGTACAGTTCTAACTGGTTTCCTTGTGCCCAAATTCTGAACCCCCAAAATCACCAGGAGATCCATTCTGATGCAAAAGCAATGAGTCTTCCATTGTTTAACAAGTTAGCTGTCTTAATTTGGGCCCTTTGTCTGTTCATCAGGGCGGAGGAATGAGAAGGACCGGAAGAAACTGCAAGGTGGGGGATTTGTTGGGGTGTGTAAGGGGAGTGTCTAGGGGTCTACAACAGTCTCAGGACTGCTGAGCTTCCAGGCTTGGGTGACCTGTCCTGTGTTGACTGGTCAACTGGTTGCTATGGCCTGTAGGCCCTGCCAGGGCGGTTGCTATGCCCTGCACATCCCTATTATACCACTTTAACTGTAAAGGCCAGCTAACTTCTGATTGGTTCCTTGCCACATGGAGGGTTTCTGACTTCCTAGTGGCTGGGAGGAGGAGGGCCAAGGTCAGACAAGGAGGGCCAAGGTCAGACAAGGAGGGCCAAGGTCAGACAAGGAGGGCCAAGGTCAGACAAGGAGGGCCAAGGTCAGCACATGTTGCTGGACCTTTTCTGCAGCCTGCTAAAGCAGGGGTCTGGGTGAGGGTCTGGTCCCTTCAGTTTGGGATTCTCTGTGTAGTCCAGACTGGCCTCGAACCCTTAGGGATCCCCTTAGGGATCCACCTGCACCTGTTTGACACCCTGCCTAGGTTTGGTTCTCTTTTTGGGGGGACAGGGGTTGGTTTTTTTGAGACAGGGTTTCTCTGAGTCTTTGGAGACTTCCTGGAACTCACTCTGTAGACCAGGCTGGCCTCAAATTCACAGAGATCCTCCTGGCCCAAACCTACCTAGGAGAGGAAAGGGTTTATTTCAGCTTGTAGTTTACAGTTCATCATCCAAGGAAGACAAGGCAGGAGCTCAAGGCTGAAACCTGGAGGTCAGACCGGAACAGAGTCCATGGAGGAATTCTGCTTCCTGACTTATTCCAGGCTCTCGTTCACCAACCTTTCTTAAATAGTCTAGGCTGGACTGCCTATCAATGACAGGTGTGCAGTGGGGCTGCCTATCAATGACAGGTGTGCAGTGGGCTGCCTATCAATGACAGGTGTGTAGTGGGCCTGCCCTCAATGACAGGTGTGCAGTGGACTGACTATCAATGACAGGTGTGCAGTGGGCTGACTATCAATGACAGGTGTGCAGTGGACTGCCTATCAATGAGGACAGGTGTGCAGTGGACTGCCTATCAATGACAGGTGTGCAGTGGGGCTGCCTATCAATGAGGACAGGTGTGCAGTGGGACTGCCTATCAATGACAGGTGTGCAGTGGGCTGACTATCAATGACAGGTGTGCAGTGGGGCTGCCTATCAATGACAGGTGTGCAGTGGACTGCCTATCAATGAGGACAGGTGTGCAGTGGGCTGACTATCAATGACAGGTGTGCAGTGGACTGCCTATCAATGAGGACAGGTGTGCAGTGGACTGCCTATCAATGACAGGTGTGCAGTGGGGCTGCCTATCAATGACAGGTGTGCAGTGGACTGACTATCAATGACAGGTGTGCAGTGGGACTGCCTATCAATGACAGGTGTGCAGTGGACTGCCTATCAATGAGGACAGGTGTGCAGTGGACTGCCTATCAATGAGGACAGGTGTGCAGTGGGACTGCCTATCAATGACAGGTGTGCAGTGGGCTGACTATCAATGACAGGTGTGCAGTGGGGCAGCAGTCAAGGGGGGGGGAGACAAGGCATGAATGTGAAGGGTTTTACCCTGGGCTGTGCTGGGTAACTTCTATGTATTTCCTCGGGGGAGGGGATATATTACCTGTGTCTATCGTGAGAAAATCATTTCCACTTAAAGATGAAAAACTGAGGCTTCAAGTTGGGAGGGGCTTACTTAAGTTGTAAGGTTTTTCAGAGGCCCACCCGGCTGCCTGACCTCCTGTCTTACACTAACGGGGCTCATAATTGCAGCTATGCAGCCACGACCTCTTCCCATGTGCACATTTTTGCCAAAGGGGGTCTTGACTCTTATATTAAAGCAGGAGCAGGAGACCCCCTCCAAAGGAAAACAAGGAAATTACCTGCCCGCCAGCCCATGAGAGAGAGAGAACAAAGATAGAATGAAGGTAAAAAATTAATTGTATCAAAAAGTCAATTCCATTAAAAGTTGGTTTTTGACAATAGGTTAATGTTTTCTTTTAACAAGATTAATTTTATAATGTAATAGATTAAATTATTGAAATTAGAAGTTAAATTTGAGACATTGCTGTGCAAGCTTCAGAATAAGAATTCCATGCTTAATAAAATGTATTATATATAATATATGTATTATATATTTATAGTAGGTGGGATTTCTGTCCCACCTGGTTCCACAGCTGTTTAGCCCCAAATAAACACACAAAAATTTATATTAATTATAAACTGTTTAGCTGATGGCTCAGGCTTCTCATTGCCTAGCTTTCTCTTAATTTCCCCATCATGTATATATGTATGTATATATGCAAGTTTACACACACACACACACACACACACACACACACACACACACACACATATATATATATTATGGTAGATTGTATGTAATTGGCCCCATAATCTCATAGGGAGTGGTTCTATTAGGAGGTGTGGCCTTGTTGGAGGAAGAGTGTCACTGTAGAGGTGGCTTTGAGGTCTCATATATGCTCTAGTCATACCCAGTGTCACAGACCATTTCCTGTTGCCCGTAGGTCAAGATGTAAAGCTCCTTCTCCAGTGCCATGTCTGCCTACATACTACCATACTCCCAGCCACTATGCTCCCTGCCATGATGATAATAGACTAAACCTCTGAAACTGTAAGCCACCACCTCAACTACAGGTTTTCCATTGTAAGAGTTGCCCTGGCCATGGTGTCTCTTCACAGCAATAGAAACCCTAAGTAAGCTGGGCAGTGGTAATGCACGCCTTTAATCCCAGCACTCAGGAGGCAGAGGCAAGAGGATCTCTGTGAGTTCAAGGCCAGCCTAGTCTACAGATAGAGGTCTAGGAGAGCCAGGTTGTTACACATAGAAACCCTGTCTTGACCTGGGCAGTGGTGACGCATGCCTTTAGTCCCAGTACCAGGGAAGCAAAAGCAGGTGGATCTCTATGAAATCAAGGCCAGCCTGATCTACAGAGTGAGTTTTAGGACAGCCTCCAAAACTACAGAGAAACCCTATCTTGAAAAAAAAAAAAAAAGAACAAAAACAAAACAAAAAAAAAGACAAAAAAATAATTAAAAAAAGAAAAAGAAACCCTAAGACACATGCCTGCCATATATATAATACTAAAATTCCAAGGCCAAAAAAATATGTCTGTAGATGGCATGAACTTCTTGTAGGGAACCCTAAATATCTTATAAGAAGTTTTCAGGATGATGAGTTTCTGCAAAAACAAGCAAACAAAAGATCACACGCAGATGAGTGTAATTCTCTGCAATGATTTTAACTGTGAACAATGAGGTTTGTTTTTGTCGCACGCATAGGGACAGAAGTAGAATGGTCACTGTCCAGGGCTGTAGTGAATGGGAAAGGTTTAAATGGGGCTTGGAAATTGCATGGAGAATGGAATGGTTTAAATAGGAATGGCCCCCACATTCTCATGTGTACCACTGCTCCACCTACAGGGAGGAGGGCTCTGAGATCATATATGCCCAGTGTGGCACATAATCTCATTCTGATCCAGATGTAAGATCTCAGCTCCTTCTCCAGCACCATGTCTGCCTGCGTGCAGCCTTGTTTCCCACCATGACGATAATGGCCTGAACCTCTGGACTGTAAGCCACTGGTTTTATGTTTTCCTTTGTAAGAGTTTCCCTGGCCATGGTGACAGGAAGGCAGAGATGGTCCCACAACAATATGAATGTACTCATGACACTCAACGGCAATTTACTAAGACAGTAAATCTTACATGTGATACCCGTGGGCCTTCAATCATGTGTAAAGTGAGAAGTTTGACATTAAATGAATAAAGAAGTTTTAGCCAGGTATAGTGGAGCCTGCCTTTAATGCCAGCAATTGAGAGGCAAAAGCAGACAGATCTCTGTGACTTTGAGATCAGCATGGTCTACAGAGTGAACTCCAGAACAACCAGGACTACCTAAGGAGACCCTGTCTCAAAAACACAAACAAATAAGTGAATGTAATTTACTACACTGGAAAATGTTAGGACAAAACACGGTCTTGTGCAAGGTGACACTGAAAAAAAAAAAAAGAAAGCCAGACTCAGGACAGGAAACTCAGGACATGGGACCTTTATGTTCACGAATTTTATATCTATGCAGCAAACAATGTACAGATCAGGAACTATCCCAAAACACGAGTCCATGGTGAAACACGTCCAGTCTGGTCCGCCATCATTATCCCAACTCCACATGGATAACTGGGGTCTAAGCAGCACTGGTATTGGCCGTGATGACCAGTCTGAGCATGACAGAAGAAATGTTTATTCTATGCAAACCCTGCAGCATTTTAACAGGGACCCTGAGCGGTCACAGCATTTGGAGAGCGTGAGGCTGAGTTCATATGGGACTAAGAAACTGAGCCTTACTTAACTTCTTTACAATTCTGTTCCTATATTGAGGCCATTTTTTTAAAGGGTGAGGTGGGGGGTTCCTTTATTTTTAATTTATTTATTTTTATGTGCATTGATGTTTTTGTCTACATGCATACTTGAGGGTGTCACATCCTGGATTACAGAAGGTGTGAGCTGCCATGTGGGTGCTGGGATTTGAACCCAGGTCCTCTGCATGAGCAGCCAGTGCTCTTAATTGCTGAACCATCTCTCTAGCCCCCTACTGAAGTCTTTAAAAAAAAAAAAACATTGAACTAGACTGGCCTTGTATTCATGTTCCTCCTGACTCGTGTTTTATTTGGGGATGGGAGGTTTATGTCACCATGAGGGTAGTCTGTGTCTGCACTGATAACTTTCTCCTATAACTTTTATACGCTTTGCACACTAGGGACACTGGTACAGGAAGAGAGAAGACATTAGCCATAAGCCATCACGAAGAGCAGTGGGTTACTCCTCCTGGAGCTGAAGGCATTGGAGACCTCACACTGATAGATCCCTCCATCAACCCTCCAGGTAGGACTGATGGTGAGCTTGTTCTTTTCTGGAGACAGTGTGATCCTCTCCGTTAAATTGAGGGGCTGGTAATTGTAGAACCAATTGAACTCGATTCCAGTGTCGGGCGTCACGCAGGTGAAAACTGAAACATGCCTTCGCTTCCTCACGACAGTGTTGTTGAGTAGCATATAGGGCTTTGTCACAATCTCTGTACAGAAACGGAAGAGACCAAAAGAGAGACACATCTTCAGAGATCTCGGCCAGCCCCTCTCTGCTCCACAGGCACCAATGGGGAATCCAGGGCCAAGGCTACAACCAGACATCTGTGCTTGTGATCTGACACCTATGGCCCGTGTGACCCTGAGTTGGCCCTGTGTTTCCTGGGTCTCTCTTTCCCTACAACAGGACACATGGGGAGTGATCATTGCTATATCTGTGAGTCAACATCAAATAAGGACCTGACCTTGGGACAGGGGAGCTACCCAAATCAGGGGAGTCTATTACCTTTTGCCTAGCTATCAGATTTCTCTGGGATGGACCCCGGTGCTAAGCAGTTGCCATGAGTACCTATGAGAACAGCTTGCCCATGGCTTGGGTACCAGCCCAGCTTTGCTGTCCATGTTGTCTTCAGGGGACCCAGCTTAGATGTGGCTGTCACAGCAATGAGATGGCTGCTTATACACGTGGTTAAAGGCTTGTTCTCTGTCAGCCCTAACAGGAAGTCCAAACCCAGCCCTAGAGACAGGGTCCCCAGAGTCACCTGGGTGGAGCCTGGGACAGAAATCTGGAGCTGGGGCTTCCCGGTTCTCCCATCTGTGTGAGGATGCCATGTTCTCCTCAACCATGCCCTGCCTGAGTCTCTCGGGTGTGATGAGATATCCACCCTGCCCACTCCTGTTGTGCTGACCACACCTATGAGATTAGTCAGACACAGATGCTTGATCTTCAGACACTTCATAGACCTGCAGAACACGGCATTTAAACATTTTAATATTAGTACTCCATTGGCACGAGACACTATTGCTCCTGAGAGCACTGAGCATTTCCCAAGAATATGTTGGGCACTGATGTCACTCCTTCTGGAGTCCATCCTCTCCTGTGCTATCGCCTCTTGGGCAAAAAACTGCCCCCACCTGGACCACTGACTTTGGAATGCTGTTCTACTGTGCTTGCAGGAGACAAACATAGAAGACTGCTGAGCCTTGCCAAGTCAGGGTAAGACAGCTTCTGTAGTGGTCTGTCAGTTACCACAGACCTTAGCCAAAGCTGGTTGTCCCGAGGTCGCTGTGAGACTTTGGGTGACTGTCCAGGTAGCCTGCTGTTTCTGTCTTTGCTGCACCTTTTGGAGGATGCTTGCCTGCACTTCCTGCCTGCCCTAATATTGTTATCTTCCTTCTCAGGTCTTTGATGAGGTTGAAGACTAGACTGTCACAATTATGGTTCCCTCTTCCTAGACAGCAATATTAGGTAAAAGACAAGCTTTCCAGCTTAGGACAACTGCATAGTAATCTCCGTTATGCCTTCACCCTAGGACTGGATATGTAGCTTTTTCCATTTTCTCTTGTTACCTCGCTGGCAATAGGTCTTAAGTTTGTATGTTCTTAATTTTCCTTTTCCTAGAGCATACTTAATGTTTGCTGTCTTTGTATAGTTTTGTTTCAAGCCTAAATCTTTTCTTGAGACTAAAAGGGGAATCGTAGTGAGATATTCACTCCCGCCCGCATCCGTTGCACTGACCACACCCACTGGGGCCCTGGGACAGGTGTGGGCATGACCTGGGGGGATTAGGTCTGGGGTCCCAGACCCCAGCTTGCTCTCTTGCTTCAGAGAGCATCCTGAGGCATCGTTGGGACAGGAACCTGCGGGGGTCATCTGTTTCTGGTGTAAGTGATTTCTCTCTGAATACACATCCATCAGCCTATCTTTTCCCAGACTCTTATTTACCATGCTATACTTTGGGTCCATCTCTGCACCATGCTCATAAGGACAGCCCCAAGAGTCTTGACTGAGTCTAACGTCCTTAGCTGAGTTACCCACTGCAGGTCCTCCCTCCCCTCTGCAGGGTGAATTTGGGTGATGAATTATTGCAGTTTAATTTCCCCATGTGTATCCTGCAGTAAATGCCCAAACCCCAATGAGGGGACACGAGGCAGAGGGGAGGGAGGCAGAGGGCAGCCCTGACACACCCATGTTAAGTGGAATGAACCCCACCCAGCACCCACAGGTCACAAAGAGTCACTTACTGTACACTTGGAGGTGAAAATGTGTTATTTCATATTGATCATCTGTTCCAAAGATTTCTAGGGTGTAGATCCCGGTGTCTTCCTGGATGACATTCTTGATCATCATGGATCCATCCAAATATATTTCTTCCCTGCCGCTGGAATTATTCCCGAGTTTAACTGCCTGGTCCTTTTCATAGTGGGCAATCATAAAATCATTGTGTTCTTCTCTCCCTTTGTACCAGTTGAAGGAGAGGATGCTCTCTACCAGATTAGGAACAGAGAGAAGAACCCTTGCTCCTTTGGCAACAGAGACCTGGATTTCTTTAGTACTTCTTTCTGCCACGGCAGGTGAGGTCCAGCAGGTTAAAAGTGAGGCTAGAAGAGAGAAAACACCATCAGTATTAGGGCCACTGTGCAGCCCTCCTAAGGGGAAGAATCTCTCAGCCTAAGTGTGTAGGCTTGGATGTACTAGGACTTGGTGCAGGAGAGCAACAGGAAGCCAAAGCCTGTTCCCTCCATCCCTTGGCATCCCTGGAACTGTGTCCTCTGCGTGGAACTCTCAACTCCAGTGTCTGCAGGGCCCCCTGGTCACTGCTCTCCGGTCTCTGCTCACATTCAGGAGTATATATTTGGGGCTGGGGATGCAGTCCCTGACCTCCTCCTCTAGAGAATGGGGATCATCCCTACCCATTTTCTTGCTCTGTTTCCCCTGTGTTTGCAATCAACCCCTGGCTGAATTTTCGAGCCGCCCTGGCTATTATCAGTCCACCAGAACCAGGGCTCCGTCCAACAAAGTTGGACGGCTCTTCTGGGGAGGCCTGGGGCTGGAGACAGGCTCAGATACCTGTGAAGGAATCAGTGTGTGCAGAGACCTGGGTGTCTGTGGGTTTATTTACTACATTCTCAGTTAGAGCTAATGATAGCTTTTGCTTTTTGTTTGTTTGTTTGTTTTTTAGAAACAAAGTTTCTCTGTGTAGCCCTGCCTGTCTTGGAGCTTACTCTTGTAGATCAGACTGCTCTCAAATGCACAGAGATCCACCTGCCTTTGTCTCAGGAGTGCTGGGATTAAATGAGTAAGCTACTACCCAGCTAGCTAAAGGTAGCTTTTAATGCCTCTTAGTTTGGTTTTGCTCTAAGATTTATTCTTGTATTTGGTGAGAGAGAGATATTGTCACAAAGTCTAATCCACAGGAATCTGTCAGTTTACAAAATGGATTGTGCCCTTTCCTGACTCAGACCAGATCAGGATTTCTGGCTACAGGAGACAGGAGGTCTAGGTGGACTGGGTAATAAGGACACTTTCAGGTAGGAATAAGCATGTGCCAGGGCTGCTGTCCAGGGTCCTTGTGAGCATAGCCTCCTAAGGAGAAGCATTCTTTATGCATGGGGCTTTTAACTAGAGCAGTGTGTGTGTGTGTGTGTGTGTGTGTGTGTGTGTGTGTGTGTGTGTGTGTGTGTGTGTATACACATGCAAGAGGATGTAACGCTAGTTTTGAGTTAGTGGTTAATCAGAATAAATACCCCTCCCATTTTACAAATGCTAGCAGGCAAGGACTTGGGATTGTGTCTGTAAACTGGACCCTGGGTCTTCCAGACTTCTGGAAAATTTTAACTCCCAAGGGGTAGCTTCCTCCCTGTCTCCCACAGCTGCCCTTCCAGGAGATTCTGGGCTCCATGAAGCTGTGTGGAGAGGGGGACAGCCTGTCTCCATTTATAGGACCATCTGCTTCCTAGGTATACAGATTCCTGACAGTGACAGGCACCTAGGTACATGTGACCCCAACTTCACTGGCTTAGGGCACTTCCCCTGTTCACCCACTGAAGGCACCTAAAGACCCTTCCTTGACCCCAGCCCACTCAGTGACAATCCCCTCTCCCCTTCCCAATGTCCTTAGAGCATCCTCCCCATCTTTCTCAGCAGTGCCTAGCTCCTGGACCAAACCACACCAACCAACCACACCACACCACACCACACCAACCACACCACACCAACCACACCACACCAACCACACCACACCACACCACACCAACCACACCACACCAACCACACCACACCAACCACACCACACCAACCACACCACACCAACCACACCACACCAACCACACCACACCACACCAACCACACCAACCACACCACATCAACCACACCACACCACACCAACCACACCAACCACACCACACCAACCACACCACACCAACCACACCACACCAACCACACCACACCAACCACACCACACCAATCACACCACACCAACCACACCAACTACACCACACCACACCAACCACACCACACCAACCAAACCACACCACACCAACCACACCACACCAACCACACCAACCACACCACACCAACCACACCAACCACACCACACCACACCAACCACACCCATGCACTCTAGCACTGCATAAAACCTGTGGCCTCCAAAAGAGATCTTTGTGTCCTGTATCTCATCTCAGCCGTCTCAGCTCCCTCTTCCCACGAGGACAATCCCTCTAGGGCTGCTCCCCCCCAAGACCCTGTAAGGGGTCACAAATCCTGAGCCTGGACCTGACCCGGGACATTTGCAGTCCTCTTGTGGACCCCACACACTGGTGCATCTCGGGTGGGAGGCACACCCCCCGTTACCATGGCCACCCTTCAGGGCCCCTGGGACTGACTCTGAATAAGGAAGGATCTGGTTTGTCCTCCCCTGCTGACACTCCCTGTCCCCTGAGAGCTTCCAGCTGGCCAGCCTCTGTCCCTCCTCGTGTCCTCTCTCAGGCTGAAGCATCTCCTCCCAGGATGTCTTCCTGTCAGAGCGCCCTCCCCACACCACTGCAGGCCTGGTCTCACCTGTGAGCAGCAGCCCTTTGCAGAGAAGCAGAGACGGGGACTCCATGGCCTCTGTTCCCAGGTGAGCAGTCCTGGTGTCAGCCGTGCTGCTGTCCTTCCCTTTTATGTCCACTGTCCTTAGCCCCAGGGACGTCTCCAGAGTCACATGGGCTGTGAGCAGGGTCTCTGCCCAAGGCCATGCTCTGTGTCAGCCCCTGTTCTTGCTGTGGCCTGAGCTTTCCTGCTTTTCCTCCCCACCACCTGTCTCAAAGATTCATTCCTTTTAGTTGTGGTGGTTTGCTTTGAGACAAAGTATCTCTGTGTGTCTCCAACTGTTCTGTAACTTCCTCTTTAGACCAGGATGGCCTGGAACTCAAAGAGGTCTGCCTGCTTTTGCCTCTGAATTCTGGGATAAAAAGGTGACTGAGATAAGTAAGCCTGGCTAATTTTTTTTTAATGTGTTCAAACTTCTTACTTTATAAATGATGGTTAAATGCTCATGGATATTTAAATAAGTCATCCTCTTACCCTGCTCCCAGACCCCAATTCAAGCCCATCATTCTGATTGTACTGTCTCATGTGGTGATGTATTGCTTATGATTTAATAAAGATTTAATGAATCAGAATGCAAAGCCAGCCACACTTGTTAGCTTTAGGAGCGTCGCAGTGGTGACACGCACTTTTATCCTAGGACTCAGGAGACAGAAGCAGATGGCTCTCTGTGAGTTCAAGGCCACCCAGGGCTACTTGAGAGTGGACCAGTCTAAAAGAGAAACAGAGCTCACACCTTTAATCCCAACACTAGAGAGAATACAAGGAGCTCAGTGCAGTCTCCGAGGGCAAGCTAAGATTCTCAGGCTTCTTGGAGAGCACAGTGCCGTCTGAAGATGCAACCTGAGGTTCAGTGGCTGGCCCCTTCCTGCTGAGCATTGGTATCGGCGAGAGCTACTGGCTGGCTGTTCTGCTGCTCTGTTCATCAACTTGAACCCCAATATCTGTCTCTGTTTTTTTATTATTCATGTTACAGTATCCAGTTCCTGACCTTCAGCCTGTTGCCCTCGTTCCTACATCCTGGAGTGCATGCCTTTCTCTGCAGCTTTTGCACAAGGACACTATCACTTGGTCAGGAAGTGAGCCCTGGCCAGGTCGGCCTATCGAGCTCCCTCCAACTCCAAACCACACTACTCTCACAGCCTGTGACACAGGAGAGGGAAAATGACCCAGTGCCCCAACATTCTCAGCATAGTGTGTGTGTGTGTGTGTGTGTGTGTGTGTGTGTGTGTGTGTGTGTGTGTGTCTGTGTGTGTCTGTGTGTGTGTTTCTTGCTGCCTTTGCATCTCTTTGATGTGTTAGGAGAAAATGGCAGAAAATGCATTTTGGCAGGTGGACAGGGTATGCCACTAAGAGATCATGCCAGGCAACAGATAAAATGCAGGAGGTTTGGGGGCAATGGGGGGGGAGTGTGAAAGACCGTTTCAGAGTGGTGACACATAAGAGAGAGATATAGAGACAGACAGACAGAGAGCAGAAATAAGGCAGAATGGTCTGGGGTGGCGAGGGCCTTTAACATGGGTGAGTGTTGCACTGCAACACTTGTAGAAGCGAACCTGGCAGTGGCAGGGGTGTGTGTGTGTGTGCACGTGTGCCCGTGTGCTCGCGCACACATGCATGTGTGTGTGTGCGTGTGTGTGTGTGTGACATGAGCTGTTGCCGATGCAGGTGGGAGGGGGGACAAACCCACAACATGATGAGCATCCAGACCTCAAATCCCACCTGGTCCCTAGGGCTCTGGCTAATGTGACTTGGAGCTATGCAGCCCTCCAGGATCACACTGGGAAATCTTGGTGGAGGTTCAAGGTGGGCTCCTACTTCTTGCTTTGTGACCATTGTCCATCTGAACATTCATTTGTCCTGGAGTAAGGGTGGGGTGAGGATGGTTGCCCCAAAGAAGCCTGCTCCTGGCTCGGGCTTTCTTAGTTACCTTCTGCCATCAGAGGTGAACAAAAACAAGCGTCTAAAGCAGGAAGAAAAGGCAGTGCACGAGACATGGCCAGTGGACTGAACTGGGTTATGGAAGGAGGGAAAGAGGGAGGAAACAGAGAGGAGAGGGCCAAGGAACTAAGAGGACAAGAGAACCAAGACAGAGAGTCACCAAATGGCTGGGTGTATAGGAACCAGAAACTGGGGGAAGGGAATCCAAGTTCAGGAACCGCGGAGGTTTAGGGTAACAGGCAGGGGTGAGAAGCAAGCGCTGAGGAGAGGCAGTACCCTGGCGTCCCTGGGCTTTGCCAAGTCGAATAGGCACCAGGGTTGGCCATTTGTCCTAAATTCCCTTAGGACCTGGCATGAAGCTCTGGAAAGAGTTGCAGAGCAGAGGATGCCCTTCCCAAAAGTATTTCCACCACCAATGCACAGGGCAGACGAGCAAAACCACAACCTCCTGCGCCCCCTTCCTTGTGATAGGGACACTGGTGGTGACTGTGGGTCATGAGAGAGAAAAAGTCACTAAGAGACAGGAAAGAGTCAGTCTAGCCAGTGGTCTGTAGGAGCCTAGAGAGGCCATCTGAGCTGATGATGGACATCTAAAGGTAGCCCCAGAAAGGACAGCAGTTAGTGAGTGAGTGGACAAGACTTTTCTCTTTTGGCTACCCTGAGATTTAATCCCCAATACCCCTTCCTTTTACCTTTGAGTTAATTGTTCATGCACATTTATTATTTTGACACTTACTTTTATACTGTTGGTGGAGTGCAGTAAGTTTGGAAGTCATTATATATCCCCATCACACTAGTCCCTAACAAATGAGCCCTCCTGTCTCAGCCTCCTAAGTGCGGAAACTACATATGCAAAATTAAATGTACTGGATGGTGATGGTGTGCATACACCTTTGACCCCGGCACTTGGGAGGCATAGGTAGATGGGTCTCTGTGGATTAAGTGGTGCCCTGCCTGACCCAGGGCGTGCTAGGCAAGCACTCTGGCAGCTGAACAGCATCGTTAGCCCAGTGTAGACTTATTAAAGACCCAGGAACAGCCCAGGCACAAAGGGAGCTCAAGGTCTCTCTGGACCCTTCCACAGAAAGATGGACCCAAATCTTCCTTCCAGGACACAGGTCGCTGCCTCCCCCACACAGGATGTCATCCCACTCCTGACACACCTGTCCTGGACACCTGACCTGGAAGTGAACTACGTGACCATGGGTACATTCCCTTGCACAGTTGTCATCCACCTAGTCCCTTCCTAGCCCTGGGAGACATTTGTCACCTGCAGACTGGATGTGAATCTGGATGATCAGCCGGGTTTCTTTGTTACAAAGGTCCTGGAGAGGACAGGGGTTCCTTCTGTGGTTCTGACAGACCCAGGTCAGGACTCAGCAGAGGGCATCCCTGGGGTGAGCTGCAGCTCTCGGGGCAGACACTTCCCAGCCTTGCTGTTCACTGTGTGGTGTTATAGAACGCACGCACACAGCACGCACGCACACACACACTCTCTGTATACAAAGTTAAACCAAACTGTAGTGTTATATCACACACACACACACACACACACACACACACACACACACACACACACTCTCTGTATACAAAGTTAAACCAAACTGTAGTGTTATATCACACACACACACACACACACTCTCTGTATACAAAGTTAAACCAAACTGTAGTGTTATATCACACACACACACACACACACTCTCTGTATACAAAGTTAAACCAAACTGTAGTGTTATATCACACACACACACACACACACTCTCTGTATACAAAGTTAAACCAAACTGTAGTGTTATATCACACACACACACACACACACTCTCTGTATACAAAGTTAAACCAAACTGTAGTGTTATATCACACACACACACACACACACACACACACACACACACACACACCCTATATACAAAGTTAAACCAAACTGTAGTGTTATATCACACACACACACACACACACACACACACACACACACACACCCTATATACAAAGTTAAACCAAACTGTAGTATTATAGAACACACACAAACACAAACACCCTATAAACATAGTTAAACCTAACTGTGCTTTTAAACCGTCATTAGGTAAAACTGGAGCATTTGTGACTGCACCTAGGCCACACAGGGCCCTGGAACACTCATCCACTGATTGATCCATGGGTACCTGAGGCTTTCCAGGCTCTGTGACTTCCAATAAGAGTAGGCCAGCTACTGTCCTCATGAAGTCCCAGTTCTAATGGACTGTGACACCATTGAGGCATTGAGAAGTGAAGTCACGGTTTATCAGAAGCACAACAGAGCGGAGATTAAAGGAGACAGAGTCAAGAGCCAGAGTCTGGGGAGGAAGAGGCAGGGAAGGCGTTCTGCCTCTCCGTGCCTCCCAGGCTGCTGTCTCATGCTGCTGAAGGGGAAAGGTTTCTTCTATGTGTCCCTAATTTTCCAGAGAATCATCAAATCTTGCCTTGGTACAAAGGGGTCACTGCAGGCATCAGCCACGAAACGACATGATGTGTAATAGGCATTGACTTCTGTAGGCTGGGGCCTAAATACAGAGGCAGAGAGACAATATGGTCCAGAGGAGGCCTTCCATGCCTGTACATCACCCAGGAACGCTCCTGGATGCTGCCGCCTAAGAACTTTATACACGAATGTTATGCACCAGGTTGTGGTGGCATCTTGTCTTACTAATGGTGGAGGTGGTCACACCCTTTGGGCGTGGTTTCAGGTGCGGACATGACCCATTTACAAGGTAGAGGAGGGCTGGCTCATGCTATCTTGGGTTTCAGAAGGGCAGAGATTGTATCTTCTGGAGCAGAGAGGCCGAAGTGGTTACTTACTCTTATGTGTGTAAATGCTTCCCTAACAAATACTTATTTATAATTTATCTTGGGTCTGGTGGACTCATTTAAACCCCACCTTCCCCAGGTAGTGGAGGGGCAAGCTTTTAATCCCAGTACTCAGGAGGCAGAGGCAGGCGGATCTCTGAGTTGGAGGCCAGCCTAGTCTACCATAGATCGAGCTCCAGGACAGCCAGGACTATACAGAGAAATTCAGTCTCAAAACACGTCCCCCAAAATATATATGTTAAAAATGAACCAATATGGGGCTGGAGAGGTGGCTCAGAAGTTAAGAGCACTGGCTGCTCTTCCAGAGGTCCTGAGTTCAATTCCCAGCAACCACGTGGTGGCTCACAGCCACCTGTAATGCGATCTGGTGCCCTCTTCTGGCCTGCAGGCCTACATATATAATAAGTAAATAAATCTTTAAAAAATGAATAGATACATATGTTGATCCGTGTGCACAGTAAGTGAATCCCTGTGGTCTCTGCATTCTGCGTGGGTTAATTATAAATCAGTGGTTCTGAACCTATGGGTTACAACCCCCTTTGGGGGATCAAAAAAAAAAACAATATTCAGAGTGGTCACCTAAGGCCATTGGAAATCACAGATATTAACATCACGAATCTTAGCAGTAGCAAAATTACAGGTATAAAGTATCAATGAAAATAATCTGATGGTTGGGGGTCACCGCAGCATGAGGAACTGCCTTAGAGGGTCACCGTTAGGAAGGTTGAGAGCCACTGGTCCGCCTTGCACACGCAGCCCCGTTAGGCCTGGCCTGTGCCCATCTCCCTTCTGTACTGGTCTCCATGGGGAAGTTGGGCATTTAGACGCACATGGCAGAGACAAACTGCAGCGGACCCATCCTTCACGTGACCCCTCCTCCCTGCAGAGAGGAGGGGGTGTAGTAGCACTTACGTCCTCAGGGTTTCACCACAAACATGGTTCTGAGGAAGACCTGTGGTGTCGAGCGCGGTCTGACCGAGAAACCATGGCCTTCTCACAGTTACTGCCGGTGACACTGGGGAGATTGTCTTCAGGGATGGAACTTCCTGTTAGAGCTCAGAGGAAACAAGTCTATAGCACGAATAAATAAAAGAGCCAGAGACTGAAACTGGGGTTCAAACTTCAAGCAGAAGATCAGAAAAGCAAAGCAGCTGGTCACTGGCCTCTTACCTCTACCTCAGCGAAAAGGGTCGATCCTAGCTCCACCAAACCTCAGGCTGAAGCCTCTCCTCAGCGTGGCTGGAGAACCCGAGACTGAACGTCTTCCTGTCCTCAGTGTGGCTGGAGAATGAATGCCTGCTACAGAGACCTTGCTCCTGTCTTACACACCTCCCTAATGCTGGGATTAAAGGCGTGTGGTCCCAGGTGCTGAGATCATCTCTGTGTGAGCTGTTTCTCTTTAGGACTAAGATCGATCTTGTGTAGATCTGGGGGGACTTGGACTCACAGAGATCCATCTACCTCTTAATCCTGAGTCCTAGGATTAAAAGTGTGTGCCACCACCTCCTAGTTTCTAGCTGCTGGGATTAAAGGTGTGTATCACCACTGCCTGATCTCTACAGCTTGAGGCTGACTTTGCTTTCTGAACGCCCAGGCAAGCTTTAATAAATTATAATTAACATATCACCACCCAAGCCTTTATATGATGCTGTATCTTGCAACATGTGAAACCGGTCATGCACTACAATGACAGTTACATTTAGGCTAGGTCACCTAGGCTGCAGGGCAGGCAGTGGCATAGCTGGACAAGTACCCCGGCCATCAGCCAACGGAGACTTCGCAGGAAAGTCAGGGTTTCCAAGGGAAGGAACAGAGGACACCGGTTCTCCTGGCAAGTACTTGTCCTCTGCGGTCCAGTCAGAGGTAGGCAAATAGTAATAGACTCTGCCTACTATTACTATTACTATTACTATTACTACTACTATTACTATTACTAATACTATTACTATTACTCTGCCTATTACACTGTGGACAGTGTCCCAGATATGGAGTGCAGCTCCCCCGCCCCAGGAATCACCAGGGAGTGGCATCAGGGAGGTGCGCGGCGCGCGCACACACACACACACACACACACACACACACACACACACACACACACACTCAACACTTCTCAGAAAAGTGTTTCCCTGAGCCAGAAATTTACCTTGTAGCCTGGCTTAAATCCCTATCCCAGGGAGCTGCTGGTTTCCCGTACAAGCCTGTGCTGACCTCCTGGAGCTTTCTAGGCCTGATCACACCACTCTGTCAGGGTACCCTGGAGAGTCCCCTTCCTCCTGCAATCTCCCATGAGAAAAGACATTGCAACTATAGAGGAATTACCTAGGCAAAACCCAGAATAGCCAGAGAGGACATGGGTCCAGGTGATGGGGGGTGACCTTCTGTATATAAGTTTCTCTCATTGGTTGATGAATGAAACACTGTTTGGCCTATAGAGGCAGGAAGACAGGCAGAGCTAGGAGAGGAGGAGAACTCTGGGAAAGGTGGGCAGAGAGAGAGAGAGCCTGCCCAAGGGACAGACGCCATGAAGAGACTGGGAGGATAGGACACGCCAGGCGTTCTCTGGTAAGGTAAGGCCATGTGGAAATACATAGATTAGTAGTCATGGGTTAATGATTAAGATAGAGCTAGCCAGTAAGAAGCCCTAGTCATCGGCCAACAGTTTAACAATTAATAGCATCTTTATGTGTTTATTTGGGGCTGAGAAGGGCGGCGGGACCTGGCGGGCAAGAAAATCCAGCAACACCAGGCACAGGTCAGCCAGTACAGGAAGTTGCTGGCTGTCCTGGATGCTGACCCAGGAAGGATGCAGCCACCATTCTTCTCTTTGGGACTCAGGTCACATCCTCCCACATAGCCGGAAAGTAAAAACCCTGGAGCAACTGCTCTGGGACCTCTCTCCTGGATCAGAATCCTGAATGGATTGGTCCTCCTCCCCGACCTGAACTCAGCTGGTCCCTCTCCCAGCCTCACAGACATCTATCTCTTTGGCATTCCTGCTGGGAGTAAAGCCCACCCTCCTAGAAGGTTGAGAACACAGGCCAGACTGGGTGCTCATTTCAGTCTCCGCTCATTTGCAATTTTCTGGTGGTTGTTTTTTACTCTGCTCTTTAATTTTTTTTCTTTTTTTCTCTTTGCTCTTTGGCGCCAACCAGCTCCCAAAATAAATCACAGGACGACTTATTATTACTCGCAAATGGCTGGCCTTAGCTTGGCTTATTTCTAGGTAGCTTCTTACATTATCCTATCTGTCTTTGGCATCTGGGCTTCTCTTTTTCTCCTATTTATTCTCTCTGCCAGCCAGTCCCGCCTATCCCTTCTCCTGCCTTGCTATCGGCCGTTCAGCTCTTTATGAGACCAATCAGGTGTTCCAGACAGGCAAAGTAACACAGCTTCACAGAGTTAAACAAATGCAACGCACCTTTGCAACACTAAACAAATGTTCTACAGCATAAATGAATGTAATGACACATCTTAAAATAATATTCCACAAGTTTTCCCTCTGTGTGTGGCATTTGCCAAATGTCACTTGATTATTACGTTAGGTCTTTGAAATAATGTGATGAAGTACTGCTTTTTAACATTTATTATTATTATTATTATTATTATTATTATTATTATTTTCAGGACAGGGTAGCCCTTGCTGTCCTGGAACTTGCTCTGTAGATTAGGCTGGCCTTGAACTCACAGAGGTCCACCTGTCTCTGCCTCCCAAGTGCTGGGATTAAAGGTGTGGGCCACCAACACCCAACTGTATTTTATATTTTTAATTGTGTGTGTGTGTGTGTGTGAGTGTGTGTGAGTGTCTGTGTGTGAGTGTGTGTGAATGTGTATGTGTGAGTGTGTGTGTGTGTGTGGTGTGAGTATGTGTGAGTGTGTGTCTGTGTGAGTGTGTGTGGTGTGAGTATGTATGAGTATGTGTGTGTGTGGTGTGAGTGTGTGTGAGTGTGTGGATGAGTGTGTGTGAGTGTGTGTGTGTGGTGTGAGTGTGTGAGTGTGTGTGGTGTGAGTGTGTGAGTGTGTGTGAGTGTATGAGTGTGTGTGTGAGTGTGTGTGTGAGTGTATGTGTCTTGTGAGTGTGTGTGAGAATGTGTGAGTGTGTGAGTGTGTGAGTGTGTGTGTGAGTGTGTGTGAGTGTATGAGTGTGTGTGTGAGTGTGTGTGTGAGTGTATGTGTCTTGTGAGTGTGTGTGTGAGTGTGTGAGTGTGTGTGTGAGTGTGTGAGTGTATGTGTGTGTGTCTGTGTGTGAGTGTGTGTGTGAATGTGTGTGTGAGTGTGTGTGTGTGTGTGTTCTCTGTGGGTTTGTACAGTGAGTGCAGGTGTCCACAGAGATGACAGATCCTTTGGGGTTGGAGTATTACAGGGTTCTGAGCTGTCTGTTCTAGGCAATGGAAGACGGATTTCATTCCTGTACAAGAATGGATGTGCTCTTAACCATTGAACCATCCCTCCTTCCCCAAGCAGATGCTCTTATTGCCACGCTGGGGTAGCAATCTGAGTGTCAAAGGAGATAAGAATCACGAACAAGTACTGAAAACACCTTCAGCGACACAGATTTGCATTTAAAAAGAAAAATTTCAAGTCAGCAATATAACTTAATATGAAAATACGGAATGAAGAAAGAACAAACTAGGCCAAAGCCAGCGGAAGCTGGGGTACACGAGTGTGGACGAGGACTTCAGCAGGGGGGGCTGAGGCAGGAGGGTTTCAGGTTTGAGACTGGCCTAGGCTACATAGTGAGGCCTCTGTATCAGAAAGAAAAGAACAACACAGCACAACCCCACCTCCTACGTCACAATCAAAGCTAGTGGGAGGCAGAGATAAAGGCTGGAAGAAAGATGCATAAAGCAGACGAGAAAATGGATGCACCCAAAGTTCCAAAAATCACTAGCAATATTGACAACTTCTACTCAGATTAACTTGGTTTGTTTTGTTTTTGTTTTTTAAAAAGTAACATTACTTGTTCTGTTGGAGCCTCTGGCTTGCCCTTGCATAGCCTGGAAAGCCCCGTCTCTCTCTCTCTATTTCTCTGTCTCTCTCTGTCTCTATTTCTATGTCTCTGTCTCTCTCTATCTCTATTTCTATGTCTCTGGCTCTCTCTCTCCAAACCCCAACTGCTCAGAGAGTCTCCAAAGAAAGGAAAGTTTCCAAACAGCCCAGTTCCAAATTCTTAGCAGCCTCTGCAGCGTCCTCCCCTGAAGTTGCCAGCTGCTCAAATCCCCATCTAAGTGCTCATCTTTTGACCATATTTGGGCACAAATCCGGCTTGCGGTGGGCATGTCATCCCCCCTGTAAAATGTCCCTGCTTTACTTCAGGGGTAAAGAGACTTCTTTGGCCTCCATCTCTGGACCTGCTGGGGAGGTGGTTTGCTCAATATACCTGTTGTTACACTCAGTTCAGCTTAATGCAGCTTTACTGTGTTGGAGGAGAAACTTATTATGGGGAGGGGCAGAAAATGTATTACTAACAATGGAAGTGGAGTTTGAGGCCTTACTACCCATTCTTAGAATACTAAGAATGTCATGAGTACTCAACAGTTGTATACGAACCGTAGGGTGACTTAGATGAAGCAGACAAATTCCTAGAAGCCCAGAACCTACAGAGACAGAAGCATGAAGAGACAAAACTGATTCCATTTGTTGGAGCTGTATATTTGCCTGGGAACCTGTAACTGTGGCCTCGCCCTGTGGGCTTGGTTACAGGTGTTGACGAGACCTATTAAAGGGAGAGGGTGGGAGATGGGGGAGGGGGAGGTGGGGAGGACACTGAGGTCCTAGAGAGCACCGGGGAGGCAGGGTCTGCATCCTTGGAGCAGGAATGCTGGCTGCAAGTCACTGGCTGTTTTCTATGTAAGTCTTTCCCAATAAAAGTCCGCCTATCATTTCTACTGGGTCTGGCGAACCCGTAATCTACACACCTCGACGGAATCAGGAAAGACATGTGATGGAATGATGGAAACAGTTTTTCAATGATGGAAACAGACAAACTCGGGGTAGGAGAGGGGCTAGTGCATTGGGGACACGTGTGAAGAGGCCCAGCCGACTCAGTAACCAGCGGAGACACTGACAGCTTTCGCTCTAGGACAGGATCAACACAAGGATGCTGCTGTGACCACTTCTGCTCAGTGTTCCCTTCGGAGTCCTAGGCGGAGCAATCGGGGCGACACAATGTAACAAATGTGTGCAATTGTAAGGCGGAGCAATGTCTGCAGCTTCCTAGGGGAGGCCTTACCCTCCCTCTCCCAGGAGCAGATGGGAGGGGGCGGCGAGGGGACCGGGATTGGAATGTGAAACATAAATTAATTTTAAAAAATTATAAAAGAAATATAAAAACGCCTGCAGATGACATTTTAAAGAGTCTACAGAAAGTTGTTAAGCTAATGATAAAAATCTACAAAACTGGAGGTTACAAAAGGATCATGCCCACACGTGTTGTAGGTACTGACCATCAACAATGACATTTCCTGTTTTGTCACGTGCATAGAGACAGAAGTAGACTGGAGGTTACAGGGGTTGGGGGCAGGGCTGGTTTACAAAGGTTTGGAAACGGACAACAGTGATAGTCACGCAACAACATGAACATGCCTCACGTCCCAACTTCACAAATGGCTAACGTGGGGAATGTTACATTTCTGTGTTGCCACACTTTAAAAGCAAAACCAAAGCCAGTACAGACAGAGTTTCCCTATTAGCCCTGTCTGTCCTGGAACTCACTCTGTAGACCAGGCTGGCCTTGAACTCCCAAAGATCTGCCTGCCTCTGCCTCTGCCTCTGCCTCCCGAGTGCTGGGGTAAAAGATGTGCACCACCACCGCCCGCCCAGTGTCATCTTCTTATTGCTGGTCTGGTTCTGATTACTGAAGATCCAGCAGATGGAAGTTTCGGTGTCAAATGACACACACAAGAGGGTCCCCGAGCCCTGTTTGTGGACTGTTGTTACCGGGAGATTGGAGGGAGGACTGCAGGGGTTCTGTAAAGAACCAGAAGAGGGGTCCAAGTGACAGTAGGTCATCTTCAGAGGGAGATCTCAGGCGTCCCTCTCTGGCCCATGGACACCTAATATGGGCTTTTGGTGGAGCAATCAGAGCTGAGACTGTAGGTGACTAGCTTGTGCTGTGAAGCTGCCACTCGTGGCCTGTGTGGTCGAGACTTGGCCGCTGTATTTCATGTCTCTGTCTCCCTAAAACAGAGCACATGATAGATGGCCATCGCCATGCCTGTAAGGTGACCTTAGACCTGACCTTGTAGCTGCCCATATCAGCAGAGACCATTACTATGTGCATACCAGAGATGCCCATGGGATGGCAATAAACAGGACAAACAATAAACAGGACGACTTGTCCCATCTTCCATGACTTCTCACGAAGCCACCAGAACAGGTGGCTAACGGCCTGGATGCCTGTCCTGCTGTGATCTCCATGCTGGGACTTAGAAGGACATGACCAGGTGTCCGAGCCTAACAGCTGCACTACACAAGCTGGCTTCCAACTCTATGAGCCCTAGACTGACAGTGAAGTATTTCTCCCTATCAGCTAAAGCAGGAAGTCAATCCCAGCCCTGGAGGAAAGGTTCCAAAGTCATCTGGAGTGGAGATCGGGACAGAGGTCTGCAGCCAGCCCTTCCTGGTACTCACATCTGTGCGAGCATCCTGCCTGACTCCCCCAGGGTCCTTCTCAAGGCCATGTTCACGAAGACACCCCGAGAGTCTGGCCCGAGTTCCACAACACAGGCCTGCTCTTCCCACGAGGTGAGGGGTTCTGATCTAATGCAGTTTGTCTCTATAACGCATGTCCTGCACTAAGTTCTCAAATCACAATGCAGAGATGCAATGCAGTGGGGACACAATCCACAATCTGTGCCTGCTCTGTGTGTGTGTGTGTGTGTGTGTGTGTGTGCGCGCGCGCGAGCGCGAGTGCCCAGAGGTCACAGGGTCACTCGCTGTGCAGGTGCAGATTCACACAGCTCTTCATACGTAAGGCACACACGGAAGGTTCATAGGGTGTGTGTACGTTCTATCAGGTGACCTCTTACCACGGCAGGGACCCATTTGGTGTACAGTGTCTCCCTACTGCACGCACTCCCCATCCTACTTGATATGTGGCTGCGACATATTTGCCTGATTTCAAAGATGGTAGCTGGCAATGGTGGTTTGTACCAGGAAAAGGTTCCAAGCTTCTCTGGCAGATTATGAACAAGGAGAAGAATGTTTTACCCTTCTGCAGCATTCGGGGACACTACATCAATGGTGGCATGCAGTGGCAGGCGAGTTCCAGCAGGTTAAAAGTAAAGCTAGCACGGAAGGGAGAGAGAGTGATCAATCTGTAGGAGGTGGCAACCTCTGTCCTGAGCAGGCGCAGTCGTCCCTCAGCCTGTCTGGACTGGTGCCGGTCCTATGCGTGTTGGAAAGCAAGATGACCTCCATTCCCTCAGTGCCCCGATCTGCCATTTCCTCTGTTGGAGATCTCTCCTCTGGTGTCTGCACGGCTCACCTCCCGTTGTCCTCAGATCCCTGTTTACACTCATACATAGCCTTTGGTGGAGACGATGCCTTCACGTGTGGTGACATCTTTCTTGCACAGAAAAAGCCTGTCTGGGGGTCAGAGAATGGAGCTTGCCATGAGCTAACCATAGAGGTCTGGAGGTCTGTACAGACAGACAGGAAGTGAGGTAGCTGGGCAGAAACAGGATATAAGCAGGGAGAAACAGGAAATCGCTCTCTTCTCTGCTGAGACGCTTAGGAGATAAGGTTGCTGTGGCTTGCTCCTTCTCTCTGATTTCTCAGCATCTCCCTCTGTTCTGACTCTGGCCTTTTATTAGGTAGAACAATTAAGAGCTCCTTTTACATTCACTGACCACAGCCTCTAGAGTCCCTGGGTCTTTACTTTCTGACCTTTTAAAAAAAAACAAAACAACTTCTTCCCAGCGCCTCATGGAACCTTCTCAAAAATAGACCACATACTCAGTCCCAAAGCAAACCTCAGTAGATATAAAAAAAATAAAAAATTGGAATAACCCCCTGTATCTTGTCGATCACCACAGTTTATAGTTAGAATTCAACAGCAACATTAATTTCAGAAAACCCACAAATGCATAGAAATTGAACAGTGATCAACCAAACCATCACTGTGCCAAGGAAGAAATGAAGTAATTAAAGATTTCCTAAAATTTAATGAAAATGTCTGCACAATATACCCAAACGTGAACACAATGAAAGCAGTGCTGACAGGGAAGTTCGTAGCACTAAATGCCCTCACAAAGAAGCTGGGAAAATCGCACACCAGAGAATTAACAGCACAACAGAAAGCACTAGAACAAAACGAAGCAAACCCACCCAGAAGGAGAAGATGGCAAGAAATAGTCAGTTTGAGGGCTGGAATCAATAAAATAGAAACCAAGAAAACAATGCAAAGAAGCAACCAGACAAAGGGTTGGTTCTTCCAGAAATTCAACAAGATAGACAAACCTTTATCCAAACTAACCAAAAGGCAGCGAGAGAACATGCAAATTAACAAAGTCAGAAACAAAAACGGGGACATTGTTCTCTGCTGCAGCTTTGGGCGATGAAGCACCATCCATCGAACTCAACAAACCCACGCGGAGTTTACCGGGAAACGGAGCGAAGGGAGGGGTAGATGCTGACCAATCGGGAGCAGAAACCGAAAGAGAGCGAGAACAGGTGGGAGGCGCTTGTTATTACAGGGAAAAGGAGCAGTTTAGGACGAGGCTCGGCAGTTGGGGTCCCTGACACTGGAGTCATGGAGCTGCGGTTGGCCCGGCTCCGAGGGGCCTCTGCATACAGCGTCGTTATGCAGCCGCCTAACGCATGCACGATGCAGCCACGCAGCCTTTCACAGCCTTTGAGCTGTCAGTGAGGCGTGATCGCCTGTCAAAGACAGATCCCTGTGCGAGGGAAGGTCTCCTGGAGACGATCCACCCCGGGCTGGGTCAAGAACCCGAGGATGACAGAGGCCCTGCGACCAGGAAAGTTTCCCTAAGGAGAAGGCGCAGGCCCGGAGAGGGCTGGCGTGGAGTGATGAGCAGGCGTTCAGGAGAAACCACCTGGGTGGGTGGGAGGAGGAGAGGAATCCGGGCCCAGAGAGAGGGAGAAGCCAGGATATCAACAGACATAACAATAGACACTGAGGAAATCAGAGAATCATCAGGCCATGCTTCAAAAGCTTGTACTCCACAAAATTGGAAAACTCCTTAGAGGTGGACAATTTTCTAGACAAGTACCACATACCAAAATTAAATCAAGAACGTAAACAACCTATGACCCCTAAGGGAATAGAAACAGTTATCAATAGTCTCCCAACCAAAAAAAAAAAAAAAAGCCCAGGCTTAGAGGGTTTCAGCACAGAATTCTACCAGATATTCAAAGAAGAGCAAATACCAATGCTCCTCAAATTATTCCACACAATAGAAACGAAAAGAACATTGCCTTTTTATGAGGCTACAGTTACCCTGATACCCAAACCACACAAAGACACAACTAAGGAACAGAATTACAGACCAATTTCCTTTATAAACATAGATGCCACCACAACCGGCTATAAATATAGATGCAAAAATAATCAATAAAATACTGGCAAACTGAAGCCAAGAGCACATCAGAAAAACCATCCACCATGACCAAGTAGGATTCATCCCATAGATGCAGGGATGGTTCATCATATGAAATCCATCAATTTGATCCACCATATAAACAAACTGAAAAAAAAACCCCACATGATCATCTCCCTAGATGCTGAAAAAGCCTTTGACAAAATGCAACACCCTTCATGATAAAGGTCTTGGAGAGAATAGGGATACAAGGAACATACCTAAACAGAATAAAGGCAACATACAGTAACCATCAAGGTAAATGGAGAGGAACTCAAAGCAAACCTCAAACCACTGAAATCAGGAGCAAGACAAGGCTGTCCTCTCTCTCCACATCTCTTCAATATCATACTTGAAGTTCTAGCTGAAGCTATAAGACAGCAAAAGAAGGTCAAGCTGATAAAAACTGAAAGAGAAGAAGCAAACTCCCTATTTGCAGATGATATGATCGTTTACATAAGTGACCCGAAAAATTCTACCAGGGAACTCCTACAGCTGATAAACACCTTTTGTAATGCAGCAGGATACAAGATTGACTAAAAAAAAAAAAATCAGTAGTCCTTCTACATACAGATGATAAAGGGGCTGAGAAAGAAATCGCAGAAACAACACCCTTTACGATAGCCACAAATAACATAAAATATCTTGAATAACATAAAATGTCTTGAGGTAACTCTAACCCAAAACAAGTGAAAGAACTGTGTGACAAGAACTTAAAGTCTTTAAATACAGAAATTAAAGAAGGTATAAGAAAATGGAAAAGATCTCCCATGCTCTTGGATAGGTAGGGTCAACATAGTAAAAATGGCAATCTTACCCAAAGTAATCTACAGATTCAATGCAATCCCCATCAAAATCCCAGCACAATTCTTCACTGACCTTGAAAGGACAATAATTAACTTCATGGAAAACAAAAACCCAGGATAGCCAAAACAACCCTGTACAATAAAGGGTCATCTGAGGGCATCACCATTCCTGACTTCAAGCTCTATTATAGAGCTATGTCCTGAAAACAGCTTGGTATTGACATAAAAACAGACAGGTAGACCAATGGAATCTAATTAAAGACCTTGATATCACCCTACACACCTATGAACAGCTAATTTTTGACAAAGAAGCTAAACATATAAAATGGAAAAAAGAAATCATCTTCAACTAATGGTGCTGGCATAACTGGCTGCTGACGTATAGAAGACTGCAAATAGATCCATGTCTATCGCCATGCACAAAATTCAAGTCCAAATGGATCAAAGACCTCTACATAAACCCATCCACACTGAATGTCATAGAGAAGAAAGTTGGAAATATCCTTGATCGCATAGGCACAGGAGACCACTTCCTAAGTAGAACACCAGTAGCACAGACACTAAGAGCAACAATTAAAAAATGGGACCTCCTGAGACCGAGAGCTTCTGAGAAGCAAAGGACATGGTCAACAAGACAAAATGGATTTCTACAGACTGGGGAAAGATCTTCACCAACCCAGCATCTGACAGAGGGCTGGTCTCCAAAATATACAAGGAAGAAACTAGAAACCACGCCTTTGATCCCAGCTCTCGGGAGGCAGAGGTAGGCAGATCTCTGTAAGTTTGAGACCAGCCTGGTCTACAAGAGTTAGTTCCAGGACAGGCTCCAAAGCCACAGAGAAACCCTGTCTCAAAATAGCAAAAAAAAAAAAAACAAAAAAAAACAAAAAAACCCCAAAAAAAACAAAAACAAAAACAAAAAACAAAACAAAAACAAACAAACAAACAAAAAAATCTAGATATTAAACTACCAAATAATCCACTTTAAAAATGGGGTACAGATCTAAACAAATTCTCAACAGAACAATCTTAAATGGCCAAAAGATACTTAAGGAAATACTCAACAACATCCTTAGTCATCAGGGAAATGCAAATCAAAACTGTCCTGAGATTCCATCTTATATTGATCAGCATGGCCAAGATCAAAAACACTGATGACAGCTTATGTTGGAGAGGCTGTGGAGTAAGGGGAACCCTCCTCCATTGCTGGTGGGAGTGCAAACTTGTACAGCTGCTGTAAAAATCAGTATGGTGATTTCTCAGAAAATTAGGAATCAACCTACCTCAAGGCCCTTCAATGCCATTATTGGGCATGTGCCCAAAGAAGGCACAAGAATTGCTCAATTGCTATGTGTCCATAGCAACATTATTCATTATAGCCAGATCATCTTGGAAACAACCTAGATGCCCCTTGACTGAAGAATGGATAGAGAGAATGTGGTACATTTACACAATGGAGTTCTACTCAGCAGTAAGAAACAATGACATCCTAAAATGGACAGAAATAGAAAAAAACATCCTGAGTGAGGTAACACAGACCCAGAAAGACAAATATAGTGTGTCCTCACTCATAAGTGGATCCCAGACATAAAGCAAAAGATACCCAGTCTACAATCCACAGCCCCAGAGAAGCTAGAACCCTCTTCCAGAAACACATGGAAGCAGATGCAGAAATCCACACCTAACCAATGGGCCAAGCTCCTGGAGTAAAATCAAAATGAGGGAGGAGCAATAATATGAACAAAGGAGTCAAAACCATGACAGGGAAACCCACAGAATCAGCTGACCTGAGCAAGTGAGAGATCACTGACTCAGGTCTGACAAATGGGGAACCTGCATAAGACTGAACTAGACTCCCTTAATATAGGTGACAATGGTGTGGCTGGGACAATATATGAGGTCATTGGCAGTCCAAGATCTAACTCCAGTGCACAAACTGACCTTGGAGAGATACCTTGCTCAGTGTAGATGGAGTGGAGAAGGTGGGGGAGGCTTGAGGACCTTGATCCTGCCTCAATGAGATGATGGGTCAGACTTAGTAGACTTCCTAGGTGAGGCCTTACCCTCTCCAAGGAGCAGATGGGAGGGGGGCAGTGGAAGGGCAGGAGAAGAAGAGGGAGGAGGAACTGGGATTGGAATGTAAAGACAAATTAATAAATTTTTAAGAATACTCAAACAATAACAAAACAACACAGTTCCCTTTGTGGTTCTGATCAGCCCTCAGTGCACCTTGGAGCTGCCCTTGCTAGCTGTCTTCCAGTCCACTATAAGAAGGCCAGTGTGAGGACAGGGCTAGTCTGCCCTTTTAGGAAGGCCGAGTGCCTGCAAAAGGCTTATATGCTGGTGAGTGAATGAATGGATGAATGCCTCAGGTCCAATTTACTTCTAAACTTCTCACATTTGGAGATAATGAGTGTTCAGTGGACCAGGTTGATTTCAATGTTCTCTCTCTCTCTCTCTCTCTCTCTCTCTCTCTCTCTCTCTCTCTCTCTCTCTCTCTCTCTGACTCACTCACACACACATACACACACACACACACACATACACACACACACACACACACACACACACACCTTCTCCCCCCCCCATTCCCCTTACCATTTCCTGTCAACCAAGGGCTTCCCACTGCTGACCATCCCTCCCTCCCACCCCCCTGAGACTCAAACACAAACCCTGAATCTCCTCTCATGTTCTCTTGTTTCTTAGGTGCAGCTTGGAGATCATAGCTGGACAGGTGCCCAGGCCATCAGCCAACTGTCCCTATGGGTTTATGACACTTCACAGGAAGATCAGGGTCCCCTCTGATCCTACACACTCTGTCCAAGAATGGGCTTCCCACCTGCCAGCAGGACCCCCAGCAGATGGTGCCCCCTGCAGGAAGGTAGGGGAAAGGCCTCCATGACTGGGGATGCCTGCTTTGTCCTCCCCTTGAGAAGAAGAACTTCTGTCCCAGCTCTGCTGTCCTTCCTGCCTCTAAGCTGAGTCTCGTCCCAGGCAGGAGCATCTCTCAGAATCCCATGGGCGATGGGTGGGTCTGTGGCTAAGATACTGCCCTGCACCCCACCTCTACTTCCCCGGCTGCCTCCTGTTCTGCTCTGCTTTTCTCTCTCTCACTTCTCAACCTTGGAGACCACACATTGCGTAACAAGGCTGACAGGCACCCCAGTGTCCCAAGAGGACAGCACCTCATCCCGGAGCAGAGGTAAGCTGTTCTGACCTTGCATCCCGGAGCGGAGGTGAGCTGTGTTCTGACCTTAGTCTGCCAGCTCCGAAGAGGGAGCCTTGTGGCACAGCCACACATGCGGGCACCCAGTCTGAGCTGTGTCCTCAATGCCCTGGGAAGGTGGCATTTACTCCCAGCAGGAAGGTGACAAGGGTGAATCATGAGATAGCATGGACCACTTGAGAGATGCCCAGGAACAAGGTCTGGTCCCATATCACTGGAGTCCCCTGTTAGGCTTCTGGTCCAGGACAGAAGCTAAGGGACACCTGTGTCTGGATTTTCAGGGTGTGAGGAAGGGGACACTTATGTCCTGGAAGAAGACCGTGGCTCCATCTTACTATGGAGGGCTTCAGGGAGGCAGTGCAACCCCAGTGTTGGCTGAGCAGTGCATCTGGCCAGCCCACATCCTCCCTCGCCTATTGGGGAAGCCTGTCTTCTTTGTCCTGGTCATTCCCCTGTCTTTACCCGTGGAAGATGCCAGCAGGGAGGGAACTGCACAGGTTCCTGGAACAGCTCAGTGCTCAGGTGTAGGAAGAGGCCAGGAGATCACACAGACTCGGTGGAAGCCGAATAAGTTCCTGACTCAGGCAGTGTTGAGTATCCGATTGTGTGTCCTCATGCTGCTCCCTGGTAGTCAATGTGAGAACTGCAGCTCATGTCTGGGAGCTGTCCACATCAGCGGAGCCCGGAGAGAAGTCCTTGCCAGGGGGACCTGTGTCTTCTGTCCCTCTGCCTGGAGACCCTGACCTTCCTGTGAAGTATCGTGAACCCATCAGGACAGTTGGCTGATGGTCTGGACACCTGTACAGCTATGATCTCCACCCTGTGTCTCAGGAGATGTCCTGGTGGCCGAGACTAAATGTGGCTGGCACAGCAGTGCACGGCTGGTTCCGTGTGTCCTGAAGATGTTGGTGCTAAATAAAACCTTGTGGCTGCCAACTCCAAAAGAGAGTTAGATTCCAGGTCTGGATTGGATCTAAGGTGGGTCACCTGGGCTCGAGCCTGGGATGAGCCGTGCAGCTAGGGCTTCCGTGACAAAGCCATGCTTTCCCAGCCAGATCCTGCCTGATGCCCGACTCTCTAGGGACCATGTTTATGGTGAAACCCCGAGATTTAAGCTCAGTGTACTATCCTTGGGTGGAGTTACCTGTCACAGTCCCTCTCTCGGCAGGGTAGAGTCAGGTGAAGATTGAAATCTACTGTAGTTTGCTTCTGCCATGTGTGTCCTGCACTAAAATGCTCAAATACACACTTGGAGACACAATTCAGAAGGGAGAGAGGCACAGGGCAGGCAGAGTGTGTAAATTAGAATTGACCCATCCAGCACCTGCAGGTCAACAGCAAATTGCTTACTGTGTAAATGGAAGAATTTTGTGGAATATTTATTTGAGCAAAGATAAGTTACATTTGTTTATGTTGCAGAAAATTACTTTAACTGTGTAAAGGTGTGTTACATTTGTTTATGCTGTATTGTTCCAGGATGTAGGAATGAGGGCAACCGGCTGAGGGTCAGGGCTAGAGACCCTGTGCAATGAGAATGGTGGGTTTGAAACGGGGTCTGGCAGCAGGCTGAGGAAAGGTGAAATCTAGTCAGTCATGACTTATTTAAATATCTGTGGACATTTAACCATCATTCATAAAATAAGTTTTGAACACATTTTAAAAAGAAATATTGCCAGTGGCACCTTCCTTTAATCCCAGTGCTCAGGAGGCAGAGGCAGTCAGATCTCTGTGAGTTCAAGGCCGGCCTGGTCTACAAAGCAAGTTCCAGGACAGTCAGGACTATATAATGAGACCCCATCTCAAAAAAACCAACAAACAAATGAATCTTAAAGAATGAATCTTTGAGACAGGTGGGTGGGGAGGAAAAGCAGGAAATCTCAGGCCACAGCAAGAACAGGGGCTGACACAGAGCATGGCCTTGGGCAGAGACCCTGCTCACAGCCCATGTGACTCTGGAGACGTCCCTGGGGCTAAGGACAGTGGACATAAAAGGGAAGGACAGCAGCACGGCTGACACCAGGACTGCTCATCCGGGAGCAGAGGCCATGGAGTCCCCGTCTCTGCTTCTCTGCAAAGGGCTGCTGCTCACAGGTGAGACCAGGCCTGCAGTGGTGTGGGGAGGGTGCTCTGACAGGAAGACATCCTGGGAGGAGTTGCTTCAGCCTGAGAGAGGACACGAGGAGGGACAGAGGCTAGCCAGCTGGAAGCTCTCAGGGGACAGGGAGTGTCAGCAGGGGAGGACAAGCCAGATCCTTCCTTATTCAGAGTCAGTCCCAGGGGCCCTGAAGGGTGGCCATAGTAACAGGGGTGTGCCTCCCACCCGAGATGCACCAGTGTGTGTGGGGTGGGGTCCACAAGAGGACTGCAAATGTCCCGGGTCCGGTCCAGGCTCAGGATTTGTGACCCCTTACAGGGTCTTGTGGGAGACAGCCCTGGAGGGATTGTCCTCGTGGGAAGAGGGAGCTGAGACGGCTGAGATGAGATACAGGACACAAAGATCTCTTTTGGAGGCCACAGGTTTTATGCAGTGCTAGAGTGCATGGGTGTGGTTGGTGTGGTGTGGTTGGTGTGGTGTGGTTGGTGTGTTTGGTGTGTTTGGTGTGGTGTGGTATGGTTGGTGTGGTGTGGTGTGGTTGGTGTGGTTGGTGTGGCTGGTGTGGTGTGGTAGGTGTGGTTGGTGTGGTGTGGTTGGTGTGGTGTGGTGTGGTGTGGTGTGGTGTGGTGTGGTTGGTGTGGTGTGGTGTGGTGTGGTTGGTGTGGTTGGTGTGGTTGGTATGGTATGGTTGGTGTGGTGTGGTGTGGTTGGTTTGGTGTGGTGTGGTGTGGTTGGTATGGTGTGGTTGGTTGGTGTGGTTGGTGTGGTGTGGTGTGGTTGGTGTGGTATGGTTGGTGTGGTTGGTGTGGTTGGTGTGGTGTGGTTGGTGTGGTGTGGTTGGTGTGGTGTGGTTGGTGTGGTGTGGTTGGTGTGGTTGGTGTGGTTTGTTGGTGTGGTGTGGTGTGGTGTGGTGTGGTGTGGTTGGTGTGGTTTGGTCCAGGAGCTAGGCACTGCTGAGAAAGATGGGGAGGATGCTCTAAGGACATTGGGAAGGGGAGAGGGGATTGTCACTGAGTGGGGTGGGGTCAAGGAAGGGTCTTTAGGTGCCTTCAGTGGGTGAGCAGGGGAAGTGCCCTAAGCCAGTGAAGTTGGGGTCACATGTTCCTAGGTGCCTGTCACTGTCAGGAATCTGTACACCTAGGAAGCAGATGGTCCTATAAATGGAGACAGGCTGTCCCCCTCTCCACACAGCTTCATGGAGCCCAGAATCTCCTGGAAGGGCAGCTGTGGGAGACGGGGAGGAAGCTACCCCTTGGGAGTTAAAATTTTCCAGAAGCCCAGGGTCGTATGACAGACTCAATCCCAGGCCCATGCCTGGTAGCATTTGTGAAACACGGGGGAAATAGGTTCTGTTTAACCCCTAACTCAAAACTAACATCCCAGCCTCTTTGCTCACATACACACAGACACACACACACACACACACACACACACACACGCACGCACACACGCACACACGCCTGCGGATATGGGAAGAGGGTAAAGATACACATCATGGGAAACATGGTTCGTAGACACCAACTCATCCGGCTTCCACAAGCTGGACAGGGACGAACGAAGATGATCCTATTGCCCCTTCATTCCCTACTCCTCTGTGGATTGTAAGTTGTAAGTTGTGGAGTCGTGGGCTCCTATAGGCATTTTCCAGGCAGGAAGGGGTTGTACACGTGTCCGAGCAGCCTGTTGGCTGTATTATAGATGAACAGGTTCAGGTCTGCATCTAGGTGGTACCCAAGGATGTGAATACTGGGGTGGTTATTAGAGGAGTCGTGTCTAGTGTCTGCCAGGAACTGCATGAGGTTTTGATGCCGTCAGAGCCACAGAAGTCTAAGTCTTTCCCAGGCACGTGTCCTTCCCAAAGGCCCATCCCGTCCTCACAAAGTCCTCATTCTTATGGCCTACAAGGAGGACAGTAGCCAGGTCTTCTAGAAGGTACAGCTAGGGGTTGACTGCAAACACAGGGAACAAACCGGTGACATTCAGGTAGTGATGACCCAGTGTCTCTAGAGGTCAGGGACGGCACCCCCAACCCCAAATACATTCTTGCGTTATGAGCAGGAGCCGCACAGACACTCAAGGAGAGAGTTCCAGAACTTCCAGGCACTGGGGAATGTAGGTGACGAAGGTGTCCTGCACACTCTCACCACTCATAGGACTTGGAGTTCATCTTCCATCAGGTACTAGGTATGGATTTTCCTCTCTTCTCAGCCGTCCTCTTAACGTGCTGGAATACACCCACCACCGCCGAGCTCACTATCGAATTGGTGCCCCCCATGGTGTCTGAAGGCGGAAACTCCATTCTATTTGTGCATAAAATGCCACTGAACGTCCAGGCACTTTACTGGTTCAAACGGAAAAATCCAACCAAGAGCTACGAAGTCGCTCGGTTCTTAACGCCCAATAACACAACGTCGAAGATGCCCCAACACAGCGGTAGGAAAACAGTATTCTACAGTGGATCCCTGCTGATCAGAAATGTTACCCAGGCTGACAGTGGATTCTACACCTTACTGACTTTAAACACAGAAATGGAAAGTGAGCTAACACACGTGCAGCTGGAAGTACACAGTGAGTCATCATGTGACCTCTGGGTGCCGGGTGGGGTCTGTTCCATTTTACACGTGCAGGGCCATCAGGCACAGGAGAGACCCATCTCCTTCCGCATGTGTCTCCTTGCCGGGGTTTGAGCATTTAGCGCAGGACACACACTGGGGAGGGGAAAAAAACCGGCAGTGGGTCCGAGTCCTTTTCCTGACTCTGCCTCCAGAGATGCAGTTATGTATCTCAGTCTGAGGATGTCAGTCACCCTCAGCCCAAAGTCTTGGGGCTTCACCGTGAACATGGCCCTGAGAAAGACGGTTGGAATTCAGGCAGGGCCTGACAGAGGAAACGGTGGGGCCCTCACAATCAGGTGACCACGAGGACATCCTGTCCCAGACTTGAGTCCATCCTGTTAGAGATGAGAGAGGACAGGCTGTTTTGGCACCCTGCCTCATATCAGGGAGAGCCAGCCCATGCACTGGATGGAGGGCCGCAGTTAGGCAAGGCCGCCTGGGCATCTCCTTCTGAATCTCAGTATGGAGACCCCAGCTGTTCTGAGGGGCTCATGGGGACATGGATCCTTCTGGCAACTGCTTGTCCTCAGGGGTCCAGCCCAGTCAACTCTCTCCTGTAGGCAAAGGAACAGACTAGGACGTTTTGGGAAGCTCCCACCTTTGAAAGTCAGGTCCTAGTTCATATTTAAGTCACCTCAAATATGTCACCTAATGGACATGGCAATGACATCGCATTATTATTATTATTGTTATTATTATTACTATTATTGAGTTTTTTAAGACAGGGCTTCTCTGTGTAGCCCTGACTATCCTAGAACATAGCAGACTGGCCTTGAACTCACAGAGATCCTCCTGCCTCTGCCTCCCTAGTGCTGGGTTTAAAGGTGTGCTCCACTGCTGCCCAGCCATGTGTCCTGTTGTGTGGAAACACAGACACAGGAAGCAGAGTGGAAAAATCTGGGCCACACAGACCGTGGGTGACAGAAGTCATGTCTGTCTATAGCCTCAGGCCCAGCTTCTCCACCCGGGAGGCCCCTGTGGACCAGAGAGGGCTGGCTGGGGGATCGGACAGTGAGCCACCATCATTCGGCCCCCTCCTTTGTTCTTCCACAGAGCCTGTGGCACAGCCCACCCTCCAAGCAGACAACCCCGCAGTAACAGAAGACGGCTCCGTGGCCCTCACCTGCCTCACAGAAGACCCCGGGCTCTCCATCCGCTGGTTCTTGGATCAGCAGAGCCTGTATTTCAAGGACAGCATGACACTGTCCCAGAAAAACAGCCGGCTCAGCATAAACCCCATCAGGAGGGAGGATGCGGGGGAGTATCAGTGTGAGGTCTCCAATGGGTACAGTTCCAAGAGGAGTCCCCCAATCCAAATATCTGTGACCAGTGAGTGACCTCTCCTCTCTCTAGGCACCACAGCTGGGGTGGTGGTGGAAGGGGAGAGGACTTCTTTGTCAATGATATGGAAAATGGAGAAACCTTCTAAGGGGAAAACCATCAGTGAAGATACCAAGACAGCTAGCATGGAGACGCAGACCCATGATCCCCGGTTAAACATGAGTCAGGAGGAATGTGAATTTGAACCAGCCAGGGCTACAAAGAGAAACACAGATGTATGTATACACACACACACACACACACACACACACACACACACACACACACATTCAAAGGAATTACTTAAGGCCTGAGTCCAGTATGTCCCAGTCCTCCAAAACCATGGGGAACTGATTTCAGAAGCCCCCAAACTTCTGGATGTTCTGAAGCCCCTGTTAAAATCGGTGTAGTGTTCCACGGGCTGGAGTCCTCTGATGCCTAACGCCACTGCTGAAAGCACGCCCTCCCGTCATCCACAGAAAGTGAGGAAGAGTGACAGGGGAGGGGACTGCCCATGTTTCACGGATGACACGGCCTCTTTCTGAGAACTTTTGGTACAGTTTGCTCCACCCACAGATGCGAAGCCCACGGCGTGAAGGCCCAGCTGGACTGTTTCTATCCTGACACTGACACGAGCAGTGTGAACTTCAACACGCTTTTTCTTTTCTGTTTAGCAATATTTAGGTGTGTGCTAAGTGTGTATACACATGCGTGTGTGTGCACATGTATATACTTAAGTGGTTTCCCATTCTAGCCATTTGAAGTGTACAGTTCATAGCATAAGGCATCTTTATGTTGATGTGAACACCATCGCTGTCGGTTTCTGAACCATTTCTAAGCATATTTCATTTCCTGCAGCCCCTGGTATCCGGCCATTCTACTTCCGTCTCTAGGTTTGTGGCATCTGTCTTTTTGTTGTTGTTGTTAGCATCCTATCAAGTGTGATTCTGTCCTCTCAAGCCATTCTGTTGGTGGCATCCCTCTGGCTGGATCCATTAAAGGGTGTCCCTGGTACAGTTGATACATCTTTTTGTTGCTTACTTTACATTCTTGTTTACTGTCTGTCTATTTGATCTTCATCCTTAAGTTCATTTGCAACTCCCTGGACTCCTGTAGAGTCGGTGTAATATCAAAGAACCTGGGTAGCATCCTCTTAGTCTTGGGAGCAGTCAGTCTTGCTAAGAGGAGGAGAACCGAAGGCTGGAGGCCCGGGTAAAGGGCATGGGGAGTTGAACCGATGCAAGAGTCCTACATCAGTCGGGTGGTGGCTTGAGTAAAGCTGTCCTGTCCACAGTGCCACCCGGCGTCAGCTCAGGACCCAGTGAATGCTGCATCCATCCCTTCTGTGGCCTGAGACATTTCCGGGGTGGGGTGAGGTGTGATGAGCACCCACTACTCTGCCATGTGCGGCCTGAGCAGAAATCCACCATTCCTGATGACGAGGACGTTCTAATATGCCAGCCAGTGGCCGGTAGAGTCGGGAACAAGTTTTACCTCCCTGTGCTTCCTTACCCCGTAACAAGGCTAGCATGCATTTACTCCCGTAGCAACTCTATGTCCCATCCAAGGGAAAGGGATACTTACTGTTGATGCTGGAGGCGCCCTGCAATGCTAGTGTATCAATCACATTTATTGAGTTCGTGCACTGTTAATGTTAACCCATTCTACCCAAGCTTTCATCCTCCGTATCCAGTTTCTCTCGTTAATTAGCCAAAGTTAAAACAAAGGAAAGTCAGGGCTGCAGAGATGGCTCAGAGGTTAAGAGCACTGACGGGTCTTCCAGAGGTTCTGAGTTCAATTCCCAGCAACATGGTGGCTCACAACCATCTGTAATGAGATCTGGTGCCCTCTTCTGGCCTGCAGGCATACATGCAGGCAAAACACTGCACACATAATAAATAAATAAATCTTAAGAAAACAAAACAAAAAAAACCAAAGGAAAGTCTACCAACAATATATCCTTTAGGTGGTCAAGTACTGTCAGGTTCTTGCAGAATTAATCTTATGGGTTCCATAGATGACCCACTCAGGACACGTTTGTATATGCAAGAAAGTTCCCTCTGGTTACCCTAGACATGTGGCCACCTGGAAAGTTAGCAGGAAAGCTGCTTTAGCTGTTAAATCATCAATACTTGGGAATACTTGCTTACTTGGGAAGCAGAGTGCAATTTTTTTTTTTTTTTATTGTTTGGTTGGGGTTTTTGTTTTCGTTTTTTTTTTTTTGTTTTTTGAGTTTTTGTTTGTTTGTTTTTTGTTTTTTGAGACAGGGTTTCTCTGTGTAGACCAGGCTGGCCTCAAACTCACTGAGATCCTCCTGCCGCTGCCTCCCAAGTGCTGGGATTAAAGGCGTGAGCCACCACTACCTGGCTCAGTACAGACTCTTTTTATTCTTAGCCATAATATATTATCACAGCTCTGGTTACAGAATACATACTGCACAAGATACATCTGTGATGCCTGCTCTTTTCTTACCGGACAAAGAGCTGCTTTATGTTATCAGTTGGGCCTTTTCCCAGAATCTAGTTTTGAAGAACATGGCTCTTGGCCAAGGAAATACCTGTTGGGAGAGTGAAGTAACTCTGCAAACATCCTCTTCATTTCAAGGGACATCTGGAGAGTGCATGTCCTGCTCTGACATCAGTCCAGAAAATGTCCTTCAGTGTCCCACTATCTTTTCACATCCTATCCAGCTAACTGCTTTTTGTATTTCCCCCCTCAAGATAGAGTCTTATGTGTCCCAGATTAGCCTCGAACTTCCTGTGTAGCCCAGGAACACCTAGGACTTTTGCTCCTCTTGACTCTTTTGCCAAGTGCTGGGAGAGCACACCTGCACTTCCGTCCTGGAGCCAGAGACAGAACCCGCAGGTTCAGCACTGTACCTCCTCTTCCTGATGCCCTGTTTCTGTTTGTCCAGTGCGGGCCAGGAATTTATACGCTAGGCAAGAGCTCTTTGGTTTGTTTGAGACAAGATCTCACTATCTAACCCTGCCTAGCCTAGCGGTGGTGGTGCACACCTTTAATGCCAGCACTCGGGAGGCAGAGGCAGGCAGATCTCTGTGAGTTCTAGGCCAGCCTGGTCTGCAGAGTGAGTTCCAGGACAGTCAGAGACACACAGAGATACCCAGTCTTGAAACAAAACAAAACAATACCCTGCCTAGCCTGGAACTTGCTATGTAGATCAAGCTGGCCTTGAATTCACAGAGATCCACCTGTCTCTGCCTCCTGAATGCTAGGATTAAATGCATGAACCTCTATGCTCAGCTTATTTCCTTTTTTATTTTTTTTCTATTTAAACTTGAAATAGGCTTGTTTTACATGTCAGTCCCAGTTCCCTCTCCCTCCCCTCCTCCCCTGTTCCCCCCAAACCCTATTCCATCCCCTTTCTGCTCCCCAGGGAGGGTGAAGCCTTCCAAGAGGAATCTTCAAATTCTGTCATACCATTGGAGCAGGGCCTAGGCCCTCCCCCGTATATCTAGGCTGAGAGAGTATCCCTCTGTGTGGAATGGGCTCCCAAAGTCCATTCATATACTAGGGCTAAATACTAATCTATTAGAAGCCGAATAGATTGCCCAGGCCTCCTAACTGACACCCACCTTCAGGGAGTCTGGGTCAATCCTATGCTGGTTTTCTGGCTATCAGACTGGGGTCCATGAGCTCCCTCCCCCCTGTTCAGGTCAGCTGTCTCTGTGGGTTTCTCCAGCCTGGTCTTGACCCCTTTGCTCATCACTCCTCCCTCTCTGCAACTGGACTCCAGGAGTTCGGCTCAGTGCTTAGCTGCCGGTGTCTGCTTCTGCTTCCATCAGCTATTGGATGAGGGCTCATGTTTATCTTTTAGCTTATTTCTTTTTAAATCATGTATGTGCGTGTGTGTATACATGCATGTGAGTGCAAGTACTGTGAAAGGCTAAAGGTGTCGGATTTCCCCCAGTATGTATAGTCACAGGTGTTTGTGAACCACCTAGCGTGTGTACCAGAGACTGAACCTGGGCCCTTTGCGAAGGGACATGCGTTCTTACCTGCTGAGCCATCTCGCCAGCCATCTCTCCAGCCTTTCTTTTTGGTTTATTGATCTGAAGTCCTCATGTAGCTCAAAGTTCATAAGTAGCCAAGAATGACTTTGAACTCCCGATGCTTCTGTCTTCACCTCCCAAATGCAAGGATTATAGCACTCACCATCATGCTTATTTTGGGGCAGGTTGTTTATATGCATACAAACCCATATATACAATTGTAAACCAGGAGTTTCAGTGCATGCCTATAACCCTAGCATCTGGGAGGCTGAAGCAGGAGAATCATTGAAAGTTAAGGTCCAGAATATTCTACATAGTGAGTATCAACATGGAAAGGTCCTGTGCCAAAAAGACACACACACACACACACACACACACACACACACACACACACACACACACACATTCTCTCTCTCTCTCTCTAAATAAATATATAAATAAATAAATAAATAAATAATGCAACTTTAAGATCTTTTTTAAAGAAACAACATTTAAATCTAGGTTCTGCATATGAGAGAAAACACTCAGTGCTTGTCTTTCTGAGTCTGGTTTCCCCCCCCCTCCCCCGGGTCCTGGTATAGTGATTTCAAGTTGTATTCATCTTCCTGCAAGTATCAGGGTTTCACTTTACCGCAGGACAATATAGTACTCCGCCGTCTGTATACACCACACTTTTGCTGCCATTCATCTACCGAGGGACATCAGGCTTATTCCAGTTTCTTTTCTAAGTAGTGGGAATAATGCAGCAATAAACACAGATGTGGAAGTGAAGTAGGCTATGACAGTAAAGACCCATTATTAGATATTTATTTAGTGATTTACTTAAAGCACTGCTCGACTTCACTTGCTACCTGGGACAGAATGACGTGGAGAAACAGCTGGAGCAATAAGTTGTGGCCCTGCCACAGAAGCCACACACTTGCCTGCCCCAGCTTGCGTTTTTTAGAGTATAAAATGGAAATACAGGCTGGACGGGAGACTGAAACCTTTCGGGGATATCCTGACTTCAATCCACCAGTGTCGTCTCATCTCTTCCCCTTTCAATGGTGTTGGAGCGTCTTATTCCAGAAAGATCCCCACAACATTTCTGGAGGCCCCAGAGAGCTCCGTCGTCCTGCCCCAGTTGATCAAGAGTGGCTGCCACTTCAGAGTCTCTCAGCCAACCAAAAGTCTCTGGAAAGAGGAAGAATACACTTCCAGTGGGATTCTGGGGTACCCTTCTAGTGGCCAAAAGGACTGTGAGACCCGGGACCGGACCAGAGTTTCTGAGTGGAAGAGGAGGCCATGGGGGCAGTCCATTTCAGGTAGGGACCCTGGGGATATAGGCAGAAAGAGCCAGTGCAGGCTTAATCACCCCACAAAAGATAGCATCTAAACCCCTGTGAGATGCTGAGGCGCCTCTGTTGTTGGTCTGCAGAGAAATAAATAGACTAGGAATTTAAAATGGTAGTGTGTAACTTCTGAATGAATGTGTGCATGCTTGCAACAGTCCCACAGAATCAGATGATCTGAAGTTGAGGGCTGAGCCAAGCAGGAGGGTCTAGACCAGATACCAGTGCAGACCGCCAGCTTTAGGGCTGGTCGCCCCATGTCGCCAATCTGGATATGGTCGACTAATGTCCAGACCTTTGAGTCTGTCCCCCACTATAATACCGGAGAATGTTGCTGCCACGTCCCTGTTATGAGTGGCATGGTTGGGACTAAATCCCTGCCTTGCGACCTTCCAGAGTCTCTGCTTCTCACCCCTGTCGTAGCCAAGTCTTACACAGGTGAGACTGAGTGGGGGTGGCCCCAGGGGAAGGGAAGCCAGGAGCCCCTCGAGAGGGCTGCTTCCTTAAAATACAGTCTGCAGGGGCCGCCTCTGAGCTTTTTACCCTCCTTATTATATGCATCTTTCTGTCCTTCTTGCTCCATGGCTGGCTGTGTGTCTGTGCGTCTGTGCGTCTGTGCGTCTGTGTATCTGTGTGTCTGTGCGTCTGTGCGTCTGTGCGTCTGTGTATCTGTGCGTCTGTGCGTCTGTGTATCTGTGTGTCTGAGTGTCTGTGTATCTGTGTGTCTGTGCGTCTGTGTGTCTGTGCGTCTGTGCGTCTGTGCGTCTGTGTATCTGTGTGTCTGAGTGTCTGTGTGTCTGTATGTCTGTGTAGCTGTGTGTCTGTGCGTCTGTGCGTCTGTGTGTCTGTGTGACTGTGTCTGTATGTCTGTGTATCTGTGTGTCTGTGTGTCTGTGTGGCTGTGTCTGTATGTCTGTGTATCTGTGTGTCTGTGTGTCTGTGTGTCTGTGTGTCTGTGCGTCTGTATGTCTGTGCGTCTGTGTGTCTGTGTGTCTGTGTATCTGTGTGTCTGTGTGGTTGGGTGTCTGACTATGTGTCTGTGTGTTTGTGTGCCTGTGTGGCTGACTGTGTGTCTGTGTGTCTGTGCGCCTGTATGTCTGTGCGTCTGTGTGTCTGTGTGTCTGTGTGTCTGTGTGACTGTGTGACTGTGTCTGTATGTCTGTGTATCTGTGTGTCTGTGTGTCTGACTGTGTGTCTGTGTGTCAGTGTGTCTCTGTGGCTGTGTGGCTGACTGTGTGTCTGTGTGTCTGTGTGTCTGTATGGCTGTGTGGTTGGGTGTCTGACTGTGTGTCTGTGTGTCAGTGTGTCTCTGTGGCTGTGTGGCTGACTGTGTGGCTGTGTGGCTGTGTGTCTGTGTAGCTGCATGGTTATGTGGCTGGGTAATGGGTGGCTGTGTGGCTGGGTGACTGTGTGTCTGTGTGTCAGTGTGGCTCTGTGGCTGTGTGGCTGACTGTGTGTCTGTGTGTCTGTGTGTCTGTATGGCTGTGTGGTTGGGTGTCTGACTGTGTGTCTGTGTGTCAGTGTGTCTCTGTGGCTGTGTGGCTGACTGTGTGGCTGTGTGGCTGTGTGGTTGGGTGGCTGGGTGACTGGGTGGCTGGCCCCTGATGTCCTCCTCTCCTCCTTTTCCCTCTCCTCACTCCTCTTTTTTCTAAGCCTAGATTTCTCCTCCTTTTTATTCTCTTTGCCTGGCAGCCCCACTATTTCTTTCTCCTGCCTTGCTATTTGCCATTCAGTTCTTTATTAGACTAATCAGGTGTTTTAGGCAGACAAAGTAACACAGCTTTAGAAAGTTAAACAAGACCCTATCTCGAGAATTTAAAAAAAAGGATGTACAGAGGTAAACAAATGCAACATTACAGAGCCACAACACATCTTTGCATCATTGAACAAATATTCCACAGCATAAATGATTGTAACACACATCTAAACTAATATTCCCCACACACCAATCCGTGAGCAAGCTCACAAGCCCAACAGTCCCTGAACTCAAAATAACACCAATCCCTGGGCTTGGCCCAGGCTCAGGACTTGAAATCCTACCAATCCCTACCCTGGAATCCAACCCGGAAAACTCTGCCCCAAGAAACCTATATAAGCCTGTCTCCTACTTAATTCCCTGCTGCTTCTACCCAACACTGTGTCTTTCACAGTAAATCTCTTATGAGAGGTTTGTTGTGTAGTGTGACTTTGGTATTCCTCAGCTCCCATCTGCCAGGATAACTTTCCCTTCTGAGCAGCAACAAAAAAAAAAAAAAAAAAAAAAAAAATCTGGTAAATGGAGATTATTACATGATCTGCGAGCCATAAATAAACAAATGCAGGTCATGGGCCCCATTCAAAGGGGTTTGCCTTTGTTATCCACCTTACCAGTTCGCTGGAGAATTTTAATAGTGGATATTAAAGATTGCTTTTTCTCTATACCCTTACATGAGCAAGATAAAGTTAGATTTGCCTTTACCTTGCCTAGCATTAATCATGAACAACCTGATGAGAGATACCAATGGAAAGTTTTACCACAGGGCATGGCGAATAGTCCTACTATGTGTCAACTTTATGTAGCAAAAGCTATTCAGCCAGTTAGATCTCAATTTCCCGCCATTAAGATATGTCATTATATGGACGATATTTTGTTATGCCATTCTGATCAAGCCCTTCTGCAGCAAGCTTTTGGCGTTCTATCTAAAGAGTTGAATAATAAGGGTTTGTTTATAGCTCCTGAGAAAGTACAAGAAGGGGATATTGGAAATTTTCTAGGTTCTACCATTTATCCGACGCAGGTAAAGCCGTAAAAGATTGTTATCAGAAGAGATGTTCTTAAAACACTTAATGATTTTCAAAAGCTTTTAGGTGATATTAATTGGGTAAGATCATATTTAGATCTAACTACGGCAGAACTTAAACCTTTATTTGCCATTCTGGAAGGAGACCCAGCCATCACATCTAGTAGACAACTTACTGCCGAAGCTGCCCAAGTGTTGGATAAAGTAGAAAAGAAATTGGGGGAAGCTTCTTTAATTCGGCTAGATCCATCTAGCCCATTCCAGCTATGCATTGTCTCCTCACCTCAACAGCCTACAGCTGTGCTATGGCAGAAGGGACCGCTATTATGGGTCCATCCTCAAACCTCCCCTGGCAAAGTTTTGAGCCATTATCCCACTCAACTGGGAGAAATGGCCTTAAAAGGTCTACAGCTGGCGTTAATTCATTTTGGCTGTGAACCAGAATCTGTTATCGTACCCTATACTGCTTATCAAGTAAATGTGTTATGTGCCACCTTGGATGTTTGGGCGATTCTTCGTTGCACCTTTTCGGGGCATGTTGATAATCATTATCCTAAGCATCCTTTGTTGCAGTTTGTTCTTACTAATGCCATTATTTTTCCAAAAATTACTAGAAGTCAACCGATAATAGGAGCTACTGATGTTTTCACTGATGGGTCCAAGACAGGTGTTGGCAGTTATGTTGTTAATAATCAGGTGTTTCAAAAATGTTTTAATTTTTCATCCCCACAATTGGTTGAATGTGCTATTGTAGCTGAGGTTTTACGAGTTTTTCCTCAGCCCCTAAATATCATCTCCGATTCACATTATGTGGTAGGAGCAGTACAGATTTTGGAAACAATGGGATTAATTTCCTCAAAAAGTGCTGTTGCACAAGTCTTTGCTGATATTCAGCAATCAATCAGGACAAGATTGCATCCTTTTTTTTATACAACATATGAGAGCACATACGCTATTACCAGGACCCATGGCAAGAGCTAATGATCTGGCCGATAAAGCCACTAAAGCAATTTATCTTATACTTAATTTTTCACTATACGTTTACAAGTAAAAGATAAAAATGTCCCTTCACAGTACCTAGTTGCAATAATTCTCAGCATACCTGCACAAATAAAAACTGACAACGCTCCAGCATATATCTCCAGCAAATTGAAACCGTTTTTTGAGTATTATAACTACCTAAGTTCATCAAGATCCGAGTTGAACAAGAGAAACATCTTAATGAAGAGAAATGACAAGTCATCCACCAATGTAGTTCCCATGAGTTGTGTGGAGACTTCTCAAAGGTAGGGGAGGTGTTCTGTTCTTGTCTTTACAGGAAAACAGAAAGCACCCATCTTCAAACTGCCAAAAGACACTGAACGTGTAGGTACCTACAGAAGAGAATACAGCTCTCCAGAAAGAACCATTTAATGAAGAGGAATCTGATATATGGAAAAAAAAATATTTAATTCTAGTGAGCTATTTCTATATAGAAATCTATTTCTCTTTACTATCTAGAATTCCTCTAGTCCCAATTTATCTAAACCAATGCTGGCTTTGGAGTTGGATTTGGCTTTCCTTCTCTAAATTCAAGCATGTTGTTAAGATTAAATTCACAGTTTCTGCCTTATATCAAGAAGCCAATTGGTGTAAGGCAGAAGAAAACAAAATCTGGGCACTGTCATTTACCTACAGTCAGTTTTTCTCTCTGAAATCTTAATTTTCCTCATATACCTTTTAATGCTTATTGTTGCCTTTCCCTAATGCATACCGTAAAAATTAAAAATTTTACCTTGATTTTGATATTTAAGTTTTCCACAAGGAATATAACAGTTCTCAACAACAATCTTTGAACGCTCTGGAAAGAAGATGGGGCCCCAATTGGACACTTCCACTTGACTCAGCCCGATGCATCTGGACTACAAACTTTACCCTAAACCGGTCTGAGACTGCTTTGCTCGAGACAACTCATGACTAGCTAGCTGTATTGGTGCACCTTCTTATTACAACCTGGCCAGAGTTTCAAGTAGAATTCTAGTCAAGCATTTTCTGCCACACAATGACTACCTACATATGTTACAGCCAGTTCTGTTGACAAATTTGGTTGCTTAAAATTTTCTTCCAACAGGATCCCATGGAGAAATCATCGTCCCATTTCAGCAGGAAGTAATCTTAAGACAACGACGCCCCCTTTCCCCACTCTTGGAATTTAGGGATAATATTCATCTTCATAGGGTTGGTCATAGTTACTTGGGGTTGGTTTGGAAGGTGATACTTAGACTTGGTTATATCTTTTAGACAGGAATAGGGTATGGTTGGAAAAGGTATGGTTCAGAATGGATATAGGTAGATTAGCCTATTTTCTTGTGAATTATTTAGTAAGAGTGAGACATTAGTATTACAGCTTACATTGTTATATATTATTATTTGTGGTAACCTATGTAAAATTAACCTCTGTTCAATATAATTTTACCAAAGCAGCAAATCTTTCTAAAGAATTGTCCAAAATGTTGCAGTTCAATTGGAATGCAAATTTTGATGCAACCCTGAGCAAATTACGTCTTGCAATAGTTCAAATTAATTCCACTCGTTTGGATGTCTCTGTTACACAAGGGTTGTTTTCCTGGATGTCTTCCGCCTTTTCCTACTTTAAGGAATGGGTCGGTGTAGGAATGTTTGGAACGACCTTGTTTTTGGGACTGTTCCTCTGTTTTTGGTTGCTTTGCAGATTCAAAAGACAACAACATGCTAAAAATGTGGCCATTGTGCAAGCTATGCTGGCTGTTGAGCAGGGAGCATCCCCCCAAGTATGGTTAAGTATGCTAAGCCGTTGAGATGCTGTCAGAACTCCAAGCACTCCTGACGGGCACAGGTTCCCATTGCACCAGGGTGTTGTTCTGGACAGACCGTTGCATCTCCCAGGGCTCAGGTTCCCATTGCACGGGATCTCAGATGCAAGGGGTCTCCTTCACTGTGTAATCTCCTTGATCGCTCAAACTGTTGATTCAGCGGGCTGATCGGAAACTTCACAGTGTTAATTATGGCCTTGCATATAATTTTAAAGAAAGGGGGAGATGTCGGGAGCCGCATTCGCCATTACAAGATGGCGCTGGCTTCCTGTTTCCTGGTTCTTGTTTACAGCATTAGCTATGCTGACTGCACATGCGCCACTGTATGGTAATTTCTATATGGTAGCTCTCCCTATCAGAGAAGCTATATCATTCGGGCGTTTTGCGGAGCACCAATTACAGACGAATATGTCGCCCTGCAGGCTATTTAAGCCGTGCGTATTCGGGGCTTGGGGTCCTTCTCCATCAGCATGTAAAGAGCGCTACAATAAAGATTCTGCTGGACACATCTTCGGTTGCTGCGTCTTCCTTATCGGCAAAGGTTGCGCGCGACACCTCAGAGCTACAACACTAACACTCATGTGTGGTGATGTATTATTTATGATTTAATAAAGATTGCCTGAAGAATCAGTACGCAAGGCCAGCCACGATAGTTAGCTAAAGAAGCTAGGCAGTGGCGGCACACACCTTTAATCCCAGGATTTGACAGACAGAGGTAGACAGATCTCTGTTAGTTCAAGGCCACACTAAGCTATGTGAAATTGGTCCAGTTAAAAAGAGAAATAGCTCACACAGACTAGATCTCAGCACTTGGGGTCCCATGCCCTCAATCCCACGATCTGAGAAGTATAGAAGGAAGAAACAAAGTGTCTCATGAAAGAATTAGTCTCCAGCCACATTGAGGAGAGCACAGCAGTCTGAAGATGCAATCTGAGGCTCAGTGGATCCACCCCTTCAGCCTGAGGTAGAGTTGGGAGCTAGTGGCCAGCTGCTTCGCTTTTCCAGTCTTCAAATTGAAGCTTGAACCCCAATATCTGTCTCTGGGTCTTTATACTGTTAGTGTTATACTCATGGCCAGACTTGAATGAATAGAGGGTCCCTAATGAGAGCTGAAGCCTACAACAGCAGAAGAGCCCTCACATTAAGAGACTCAAAATAATAACATATAAGGAAAGGGGACTGCCTACCTCAGGGGACAAAGAAGTTAAAAACAGAGTCCGAGTCTTCCAGCTCCTAGAAGCTGTCTGGGCTCTCCTGGCTGTCTCAGTGATACACAAAAAGCCAAGGTCTAGCCCATGAGGGCATAGCAACAAAGTCTTCAGTCATTACCCCCAAGACCCCCCTCATATAGGCCAGGAAAGGCGGGAAACAAAAAAACAAAAACTGATATGGGCCAGTGAGGTGGGTCAGTGGGCTTCTGTCAAGCCTGGTGACCTGAGTCCAGTTCCCAGGGTTAACTGCAGGAAAGAGAATCAACTCTTACAGGTTGTTTTCTGGCCTCCACGTGAACACTGTGCCATGCCCATGCACCCCACACATGTTCAATAAATAAATAAACACATAAATGTAAAAAACAAAAACAAACAAACAAACAAAAAACTGATCAGGGAGCTACTAAAAATCAGGAGGGCTGGCTGAATGCCACAGACAGAAAAGCATAACGACAGAGGCCAGAGCTGTCAGTCTAGTCTGGCAAGCTCACACAGCAAGACCTCTGGGGGGGGGGGAGGAGGAACTGCCCTACCAGAGCTGTGGCAAGAAATAGGTGGTGGCGCCTTTGATCCTGGCACTCGGGAGGCCAGCCTAATCCATGGAGAGACTTGGAGATCTGGAACGACCAGGGCTGTCTTGAAAACAAGCAACAACAAAAAGGAATGTTGCAAACATATTTGGTGGTCCTGAGGTTGCCAACACTGACCCCATGAACAAGCAAGGACAATCTGCTGTGTGCTCAGCATAATCCCAAGCAGGGCACTAGGGCCCCATGCTATCACAAAAAAACGAGGGTCCTACCCATGTAAACATCTAGAAAGTAGTCTTTCCTGACATTGAACCCAACAGAAGGTACCAGTAGTTTCTGCTTACGGTATGCACGCTCTCAGGCTGGGTAGAATCCTTCCCTACCTGCACAGAAAATTAACTTGGAACTTATGCACATGCTGCCACCCCTGACCTTTAGGGATGAATGTGAGAATAAATGAGACTTTGAAAATGGCAGTGACTGAGAGCTGGAGAGATGGCTCAGTGATTAAGAGCACCGGCTGCTCTTCCAGAGGACCTGGGTTCAATTCCTAGCAACCACATGGTGGTTGGTAACCATCAATAATGGGACCTGGTGTCCTCTTCTGGCATAAAGTTGTATATGCATATAGAGCCCTCAGACACAAATTTTAAAAGAAGGAAACACAAATAAAATAAAAGTAAAGTAAATTAAAAATGGCACTGGCCAAACATTGCCCAGAAATAGACTTTCCTTGACCAGAGATTCTGCCACCTGTACTGTTTGGGGTGCACAGTATGCTCTGTAAATGTGGTTACTGTCCTTTTGAAACAATGCTTGGCCACTCACCACTTACATTGCTCCCAAAGGATTCAGGGAACCTCTGAGAGTATGGACACACCGACCTCCAGTGTTGTTTTTGTTTTGTTTTGTTTTGTTTTGTTTTGTTTTTGAGACAGGGTTTCTCTGAACATCCTGGAACTCACTCTGTAGACCAGGCTGACCTCAAACTCAGAGATCCTCCTGCCTCTGCCTCCAAGTGCTGGGAATAAAGGAGTGTGCCGCTGCCGCCACCGCAGCCGGCCACCACCACCACCTGACTTATAGTGGTTCTTTTTTTTTTTTTTTTTTTTTATAACTTTTCAATTTTATTTATTTATTTTTTTATGTGCATTGGTGTTTTGCCTGCATGTATGTCTGTGTGAGGATGACGGATCCCTTGAAACTGGGATTATGGACAGTTGTGAGCTGCCATGTGGGTGCTGGGGATTGAATTCTGGTCCTCTGGAAGAATAGCCAATGCTCTTAACTACTGAGCCATCTCTCCAGTCCTCCAGTGGAGACTTAGCTGACATTGCACCAAAAGCTGAAAGTGTCTGTTATGCCTACTGTGGCCCCAGGCCAGCGCTGCACCGCGAGAGCTGACCCAGACTAGCCTCTGAAACTGACCATCTGTAAACAACTTCAGGATGGACTTCAGAGTGGACCCAGCTTCCGCTCTGCCCCTGATGCCCTTCCTGGTCCCATAGATGCACATCCGAGCCAGTTCCCCAACATTGTCCCACCGCAACTCCAATTCCTGCACACTAACCACTCCCCAGAGGGGTTTTGCCTTATCTCCTTTGGGTGGTACTTGGGAATAGGCCAGCCGCGGATCGTCCCTCAGACCTCATCATGCTGTGGCAGAACTAACCACACCAATAAAGCTGACTGAGACTCATTTTGGAGATGTCCCAGCCACTGATAGCCTAAGAATGAGGAGGTATAGGACAAAGCTACGATTGTGGGTGAGCCTATTAGTGCTATCTTAAATACTGGCCATGCGCGGACTTTGCTATGAAAGGGGTCTAGAGGGGAGCTCCCACAGAAGGATGAGTAATTAAGGCTGCAATGGGTCATTGTGGGGGGAATCCGGGAGGAATAATACGGGAACTGATCATAGAGAAGCCCTGCTTGTGGGAAAGTCATGTCTCAAAACGCTGACTTTAGGAAACGCCGGTAACGAGGTCCATCAGGCCTGCCGGATGTGCCTGTGCGAAAGCCAGGGCACCTATACTGGAGTAGGAACGGCTAACCAAAGCCAGACTAACAACGCAAAAGAGGGCCAACTGCTCAGGTCATAGGAGAAGGCAATGTGAGTTCTGGACACTGAACTGAGATCGTCAGAGTTGGCAGCAGGGTCTGTATCCATTGGCCCCATCTCCCTCGTGCTGTTTTTAGGTTTTTGAGACAAAGTCCGACTCTATAGGCCAGGCTAGCCAGAGAGTCACCATATAACTCAAAACAGCCTCAAATCCAGAGCAATACACTTCTGTGGAATTAGAGACACACATCACTCACTGTGCCTGGCCCGGTTCTTATCTTTCTTTTATTGTGTGTATATATATGTATTTGTATTTATGAGAAAGGCTGTGTCAGAGCTACATCCCTAACTGCAACTATTTTTAATAGAATACTCCATGAGCACAGAAAGTTATATTTTTTAGGTTCACAGTGTGATTTCTTAATTAAAACTACTATTCTTGCTGGTCGGTGGTGGCGCATGCATTTAATCCCAGCATTCAGGAAGCAGAGGCGGGTGGATCTCCGAGTTTGAGGTTAGCCCGGTCTGCAAAGTGAGTTCCGGAACAGCCAGAAATACAAACTTTGTCAGGGCCTGGGGTGGGGGTGGGGGTGTTGGGGGGGGGGGTGGAAAAAGGAAAAAGACATGAAAGTAGGAACACTTTGGGGTAGAAGGGGTTTGGTGGGAGAAGAAGGGAATAATAGAAGGTAATGGGTGAATATTATCAAAGTACATTATATATGTATGAAATTGTACAATTTAAAAAAAAAAAAAAACCCTCAAAAGTTAAAAACTACTTTTCCCAGCATGCCGTTGGGAGGGAGCTTTGGGGTGTGTGGGGGGGTGGGTATCACTAGAACCACATTTCCCGAAATGCAGCGCTCGTTTCGCCCACTTTTAGCCTATGGGAATTGTCGTTACACGGAGATCTTCATCCACAAAGTCCAGCATGGGTTTGGAGGCTACGTTCTCTTAACAGGAAAAGGGCGCCCGCAGAGCGTGCCGGGAAGGCGTCCCGACAGGGGCGACCCTTGCTCTCCGACGCATGCGCCGAAACTACAACTCCCAGAGGGCCGCGCATGAGGAGGAAGGCGGGTTCTCCTGCCGGAAGTCAGCTATAGCCCTGGGCCCCACAGCTGCAGGCAGAGCCGGAGCCGCCCAGTTTCCACGGGACCCGGGCCTCTGGGGTCCGGACAGGGGTCACCATGGTAACGGGGGGAGCGTCGTGCCGGGGACGGCTGGAGGGAGGGTCCACGCGCGGACCGCAGACTTGCAGTTCGGAGCTGACAAGCTTCCTCCTGCCGTGGATGGGCCGGGCCGGGCCGGGCCGGGCGCAGGCTCTCGGAATTGGGGTCGCGAAGGGGGATCGGGTCCTCGATGCTGCCCGGTGGGGTGTGCTTGGGGTTCCTAGCAAGAGGGTGTCCGGGGGAGGGACTGCCCTGGTGGGAGACTGGCGTTTGGGGGAGATTTTGAAACCATAGAGGCGGGAGAAGACGTCGGAGATGAGGAATGGGTGACAGGACAGGAGGCTTCCCTGTGGGAAGGAAGGGGCTGACTTCCGGGAGCGCGAGGGCTGGGACAAGCTGGGTATGGCCGGGGGGAAGACTCAGAGGACCCTGGAGACCGGAGGTCTGCCCCTGTAGGATTAGGGTTAAGTTGCTGCGAAAGGAGAGGACTCTGGGAGTAGAGTGGGTTCCAGGAGAGAATGGGGAGCAGCCGAACAGAACTTTCCGTACAGGAGAGGCCTGGGGTGCAGAGTAGGCTTGGAGACGTCGAGGCCGGGGTGGGGGTGCTTTGCAAGCAAGGACTGAGCACTGCATGCAGGGGGACCTCCACCTCCAAGATGGGGCTTTTGGAGCTAAGAGTTCTTTGGACGGGGGCTTGGGAAAGAAGATGAACGGTAGGGGGATGTCGGAACAGGAGATGAGTCTTCGCCCAAGAAGTAGGGGACTTGGAGGCGCGGTGTGACCTTTGTAACCAGAGAGGCCAGCCATGGAAAGAGACAAGGCATGCTTGTAAGGAGAGGTAGAGAAGCTTCACGGAGGGGGCCCAAAGGGGAGGAGGTGGAGGGTACAAGGAGCGTCAGGGGAGATGGTTGGGAAGCTCTGTGTGGATACAGGGACAAGGGGCTTCTCAGATGCGTTCCCAGGGGTGGAATGATTGTCACTAGAGGGAATCAAAAAAGTATTGGGTGGGGGGTAAGGACACAGAGGGCTCAACTCAGCCTTCCAGCTGCTCTTTCCAAATGCGCCTGTGCCCAGCTCTGCCTCAACCTGCCTGCTGCGCAACCCTTTCCTCCCTGGGTTGCCCAGAACTGGGTTTCCCTGGCTCAGCAGAAGGAGTTCTTAGAAGGAGCGTGTAACATCCTGTTCCCGTTTCTCTGCTTAGGTTGGGTAAGGCGGATAGATCAGAGTGAAGAATAAGGCTTAGGGAAGACAATGAAGACCCATAAAGAATCCAGGGCTCAGGGTAAAGAGCGTAGCTCTGCTTTCTGGTTGTGATAATCTGCTTGCCCCCAGCCTTGGCTTTATCATCTGTGAAATGGGCAGGAGCTTGCCTGTCTAGGACAGATAGGGCTCAAAGCCAGGCTTGCTAGCAGGGAAACTTTGAACTGTGGGTTTCTCCTGTTTTAGCTTTTTCTTTAGTGCTGAGGATTGAACCTAGGGTCTTGGACATGTTGCTTAGTACTTTGCCCTCAGCTAAATCTCCAGCCTTGTGGTTTTCCGTGTCCCTCCTTCCTTTCTGTACCTCCCTCTCTGCTCCTTGTCTCGCTTTCATCTTTTTGTTTTAATTGAGGATGAAGCCAGGGCCTTGTGCATGGAAATCAGGACCCTGCCACTGAGCTGCACCTGGTCCCTTTGTTGTGTGAGCCTCAGGGATCAGACTCAGGCCCTCAGCCTTGCAGACCTGGACCCACTGGCTCCCTTCTTCTCTCTTTAAAGATTTATTTACTGTGCACACAAGCCAGGCAGTGGTGGCGCACGCCTTTAATCCCAGCCTGGGGAGGCAGAGGCAGGGGGATCTCTGTGAGTTCGAGACCAGCCTGGTCTACAGAGCGAGTTCCAGGACAGCCTCCAAAGCTACACAGAGAAACTCTGTCTCGAAAAAACAAAAAAACAAATAAGACAAAAAAGATTTATTCACTATGTATTCAGTGTTCTGCCTGCATGTTTGTCCGCACACTAGAAAAGGTCACCAGATCTCATTACAGATGGTTGTGGGCCACCACATGGTTGCTGGGAATTGAACTCAGGACCTCTGGAAGAGCAGCCAGTGCTCTTAACCTTTGAGCCATCTCTCAGCACCCCCGACCCCCGCTTTTTTTGTTTTCATTTTGAGACATGGTCTTACAGGTAGCTGAGGTCGTTCTGAAACTCCAGCCTTCCTGTCTCAGCCTTTGCACTAGCTGTGATTACAGACGTCCCTCACTATCTGGCTGGGACATGAGTTCCTGAAAGTGAAGTGATCACGCGCTTTGTAATGTTGCTGAGAGGTTGGGTTTTACGATGTGTAGTATATAGTAGCCACATGCTGTACCTCTTGTCCTTTGTTTGGTCTGATGAAGGAGGAAGTCCCGTTATGCCCATTACACAGAAGGGGAAGCTGAGGCCCACAGAGGTTAAGTGGTCATCTTCTGAACACACAGCCGCTGCCTGACAGTGCTAGGGCGTATTCTAGGTCATCAGTGTGATTCTAGTTGTGTGATTGGACGCTAATTCTACTGAGGGCTCAGTGGGTGCTGGGCGCTGTGCTAAGCACTTGTGGTTATAACTCCTCCAGCCGTTGTGTTGTCTGCTGTGGTCCTGGGGACTGAGCCCCGGGCCTTGAGCGTGCGCTAAGCGAGCACTCCGTCACTGCAGTCCATCCTCTTTATTTCCAGACAGGGTCTCCCCAGGTTGCCTAGGCAGGCCTTGAACTTGCAATTCTCTCACCACAGCCTCCCAAAAAGCTGGGGTGACAGGCCTGCGCCACCAAGTCCAAGCTGACTTACTCAGCTTTCAGAATTGCCCTGTGACAGGTGACCCAGTGTTTGGGGATCTTAGTAACCAGCTTCTGAGCCGGAGGGAAATAGGCTAACACAGAGTGTGCGGTCTGACCATGGTGGATGTCATACAGGACTTACCGCTCACAGTAAGCTGAGGCCCCCGGAGCAGTTACCATACTTACACGTCAAGGCTCACTTGCTCAGCCTGGCAGGCCCGAGGCCCCAGGTCCCATCCCAGAATTCAGCGAAACACAAGCAAACAAATGTCGTGAAATGGCTGGCCGCACTGGCTGGACAACCTGAGAGTTTGATGCCAGGAACCCAAGGTGGCGGGGTGAGTGGCCACCCTCAAAGTCCTTGGACCTCCACGCAAGCACACAAGTACCAGATGCTTTGGGAAGCGCAGAACACTTCCTGGGAAGGAGAAACAGTTCCCCCACAGCCTTACAATCCTGCTCCTATGCATGCAGCCACAAAACAAGGCGTACACATACAGAGACTTGTATGTCATTTCTCACGGTGGCCCAGAAATGGAAATCATCCGGTTCTCCCTCAGCCAAAGAATGCAGAGCTGGAGTGCTGTGGCCCGTGCACTGGAATAGCGTTTGGCATGAAGAATGGAGGTGTGTGGGCAGGCCTGTAATTTAGTGCCTTCAGGCCGAGGCAGGAGGAGGGCCTGAATTCCAGGTTTGCCTGGCAACAGTGAGTTCCGGTCAGTCCTGACAAAATGAGAGGCGGGAAAGTGCATGTAGAATTAGTGGCAGTGGCTATGTAGCTGTGAATGGACTGAGAGATTGCCCTGAATTGTCCTTAGAACATTCAAAAGGGTGAAGGTTCTGGTTTCTGAGTTTGTGTTGTCTTTTGAGACCGACCGGGTCTTGATTTGTATCTAGCCTTGGCTGGTCTGGAACTCAAGCTTGCCTCTGCCTCCAGCGTGCTGGGATTGCATCAAGACCAGCACCGCCAGCGGTGTGTGAATTCTGTTTAGTAAGTGGGCTGGACAGATGGCCTGGTGGTTAGAGCAAGCCCTTGCCACCAAACACACCCAATACCCCACGTGGAAAGCTGAGCGTGGTAGTTCAGCCCCAGTCCCAGAACCAGGAAGGCAGAGCCAGGAGGACCCTGGGGCTGTGGCCAGCCAGCCACGTGGGTGAGCCACGGCTTTAGTGAATGTCTCTAGATACGTGACCAAAGAGCAAGGCGTCCACACATAGAGACTACCAGTGTTTCTGGAATATCAGCCTCTGGCCTGTTTACATGCAAATTACTGAGCAAGCAGGCATGGTGGCCCACACATACAATCTCTGAGCCTTGAGAGGCTAAGACTGATGACTGCTCCCAGATCTGGTTCCACGTAGACTGTCTTAAAAAACAGAAAAGCGAGGGCTGGAAGGATGGCTCAGTGGTTAAGAGCGCCCATTGCTCTTACAGAGGACCCGGGTTTGGTTCCCGCACCCATGTCTGGTGACTCTCAACCACCTGTAACTCCAGCCCCAGGGGTCTGATGCTTCTGGGCTTTGTGGGTGCCTGCACTCAAGTGCACATACCATGTTGCATGGCTGTAGAGTATGCTTGAGACCCTGTCTCAAAAAAAAAAAATATATATATATATTAGGAACTCAGACACAAGAAGTCTTAATACAAACGTTTATTGAGCTCCGTTAATAAGTGTGGTTCAGCAGTAGAGCATGTGCCTAGAATCCCCCAGTGAGGGGCTGGGGCGTGGCTCAGTGGTAGAGCCCCTGCCTAGAATCCCCAGTGAGGGGCTGGGGCATGGTTCAGTGGTAGAGCCCCTGCCTAGAATCCCCCAGTGAGGGGCTGGGGTGTGGCTCAGCGGTAGAGTTCCTCCCTACCTTGCACAAAGCCTTGGCTGCTCCTCCAGCACTGTAAACCACCCCCATCTCTGATATAACGGGGCATCTTAGGAAACTTGATTTGAGGATGAGTAGCTTCCAAGACACATATAAGATGAACTCTGAAGCCTGGGACTCAGTCAGCCGCGCAGTGGAAGAGGGGTTGTGGGGACTTGGGTCGAGCCCATGTCCAGTGTGACCTGTTAGGGCCCAGGGTGGCAGCCATCGAGAGCTGGCTGCAGGGAGACCCTGGGCCCCGCCACCTTGCCTATACGGCGTCTGGTGGTACCCACCCTGAGCCATGACCCTGCCTCACTTCCTGCCCTTGCTTGTTTTAGATCCGCTTCATCCTCATCCAGAACCGGGCGGGCAAGACACGCCTGGCCAAGTGGTACATGCAGTTCGACGATGACGAGAAGCAGAAGTTGATCGAGGAAGTGCACGCCGTGGTCACCGTCAGGGATGCCAAGCACACCAACTTTGTGGAGGTGAAACCCTTCCTCCCATGCCTCATTCAGCCCCCGCTGCCCTGGCACCTTTGATTTTTGAGGGCTTGGGGGTATGGCTCAGTGAGGAGTTGAATCTGGATCCTCAACAGCCACAGGCTTTGTCGGTGACTTTTCAGCCCAGATGTAAAGCGCTGAGGGAGTTAGAAGGTGTTTTCAGAGCAATGAACATTCCAAGCCCCCGGGGCAGGAGCCCAGGCGGAGAGCGTGTCCTCGTGTACCCCACATCCCCACCCCCGGTGAGCCCGCAGGGGTCTTGGGTTGGCACAAGCTCCCAGCTCTCCCATAGGTTTGGGTATTGTTCACTTATGATTGTAGGAGGGAGCATGAGTGCCACAGAGCGTGTGTGGAGGACAGAGGACAGCTCTGTGGAGTCATTTTCTCCTTCTACCTTAGGATGGACCTTAGGGGCCAGGCTCGGGAAGTGCCTCTACCTACTGGCCATATTTTCATTTTAGTTTTGACTTTCTGTTGTTAGTTTTTTTTTTTTTTTTTATTATGTATACAATGTTCTGGCATGAAGGCCTAGATCTCACTGTAGATGGCTATGAGTCACCATGTGGTTGCTGGGAATTGAACTCAGGACCTCTGGAATTGCAGCCAGTGCTCTGAACCTCTGAGCTTTCTCTCCAGCCTGCTAGTTTATTTTTTAAGTCAGGGTCTCATGTGCCTCCAGCCTGCTGCACACTCGCTATGTAGCCGAGAATGGCCTTGGATTTCTACTTCTCCTGCTTCTGCCTCCTCCCAAATGTTTGCATTGCCTTGGTTTTGCTTTTGAGGCAGGGTCTCACTCTGTGGCCCAGGCTAGCCTGAAACTCACTCTGTGGCCCAGGCTAGCCTGAAACTCACTCTGTGGTCCAGGCTTGCTTTGAACTTGAAGCAAACCTTCGGCCTCAGCCACCTGGGTGTGGGGAGCACAGACTGGCTCTGAAATGATGATCCTGCAGCCACAGCCTCCTGCACCAGCACTCCTGGCTGGAACCCCCTAGGGAGCTCAGACAGAAGCAGGAGGCCCTCAAGGTGGTGCCAATGGGCTGCAGCAGGGTGGGTGGCTCTATCTGGGGTCCCAGATGGACAGCCCAAGATATACGCCCCCCCCTCCACCCCCAGAAGAGTAGGTGCAGAACAGGAGGGAGGTCCTGCTGTCATTGCATAGAGAAGTTGGGAGAGAGTGACAGTCACCAATGAGGGAGAGGATGGGGAAGGGAACAGAAATAAAGAGATGGCACTTTGGAGATATCTGGGCCCAGGAACTCACTGGGACAGTGAAGAAAAGCACAGACCAAGTTCCATTCCATCTTATTCCAAGTCCTTACCATCTAGGGACAGCTCAGGAGCCCCATTGCACCTTGAGCCTGTCAGAGAAGCTGAGCGTGCTACCTTGTATTGGGCTAACACTGAGCAGCTGCCACGTGAAGCCAACCCTATCTTGAGCTATGAATATGTGACACTACATGGCAAATAAAGGTTTTATTGCCGATAAACCTAAAGAAACTTGGCGGGTGCTAGGCCTGGTGGTTCACGCCCTCAACCCCAGCACTGAGGAGGCAGAAGCAGGCAGATCTCTGTGAGTTCAAGGCCAGCCTGGTCTACATAGAGTGTTCCTGGCCAGCCAGAGCTACACATTGACCCTGTCTCTAAAAGAGTTCATGGAAGGCTGAAGATACAGCTCAGTTGGTAAAGTGCTTGCCTAGGGTGCATGAAGTACTGGGCTCAAGCCAAGCCAGACCCACGCAAAGGGGCGTGGTAACCCTTGCACTTGAGAGGCAGAGGTTAGAGGTTAAGGAGGTTGAAGTCCAAATAGGCTACATAGACACGCTCTCAAAAAACGTGCATGCTGTATCCCTAACCCTGCGGTGCATGCCTGTAGCCCTAACCCTGTGGTGCATGCCTGTAACCCTAACCCTGCAGTGCATGCCTGTAGCCCTAACCCTGCGGTGCATGCCTGTAGCCCTAACCCTGCGGTGCATGC
>JANBXA010000305.1:3205000-3245000 GCA_030556225.1 Cricetiscus sungorus | reverse complement strand
ACATAAACCTATTCCAATGAAGAAAGCAAAGCAGGTCAGCCAGATGGCCCAGCCAGTAAAAGTACTTCCTAAGCGAGCTTGAGTTGGATCGCTGGGGCGTGGGGGGAGGCCTGAGGCGGTAAGACTGCATCTATGACCCTATGGCAAGGTGGGAGCCAGAGACAGGACAGTCGCCAGGAAGTGCACGGGCCAGGAAGCCCAGAGCACAAACAGAAACAAGACAAACCCTGCCTCAACGAGGTGGAAGGAGAGAACTGACGCCCAAAAGCTGACCTCTGACCTCCACATGGGCAAATATGCACATGTATACATACCACACACACACACACACACACACACACACATCAACCGCAAGCCCAGTGACCTCGCGTGGGCGGAGCATCTCAGCCCCATCGTGAAGATGGGAGTGCAAAAATGAGCAGCCAGGCTGGAAAGCAGCCAAGCAGCTTCTTACGGAGGTAAACACACATCCCGTGACTCAGCAAGGCTGTTCCTATTGATTTACCCTCAAAGAAACAACAACTTCTGTCCACACACTCGTGTGCCTGTGTCCATGGCAGCCTTGTTCACAGAAGCCAAAAGGCAGAGCCAACCCGGATGCCAGTCCATGGATGAAGGAAAGCATCAATCAATCCACACAGGCAGAAACCCTGCCATAAAAGGAAAGGAAGCTTTGGCACACACCACAGCACGGACAGGAGAGAACGAAGGACCACCAGGAGGAGATGAGGGTAAAGGCAGGAGGATCAGAACATCCGTGCCATCCTGAGCTGCATGAGACCTTGTCTCTAAAATTTTTTTAGAAAGTTCTACGTAGTACCTGCTCTAGGTATATGAAATGCCCAGAAGTCCAGAACAGAAAAGTCGGCTAACACAGAAAGCTGGTTATCGGTGCCTGAGGCTGGGGGAGAGAAAGGGAGTACTGGAGCTTAATGCAGGGTTATTTTGTGTTTTCGGTAATAGTATTGATCAGCCCCGTGTGGGCTGAGTAAAGGCTCTGCCACTGATAGGTAACATGAGTGAGCTTCAGAGAGTCCCCCAGCCCTCACTGGGGCATTTCAGACCGATGCCCTAAACTAAGCTATATACCCAACCCTCTTATGTTTACCCAGCCCTTTTATTTTCCTTCTTTTTATTTATTTTTACTTTTAGAAACAAGTCTCGCTAAATAACCAGGCTGGCCTTCAACTCACTTTGTAGCCCTGGCTGCCCTTGGCTTTGTGATTCTTACACCTCAACCTCTCAAATGCAGACTCTAGCCTGCCTCACCAGGCTTACAAGTTTGTTTGGAGATGGGGTTTCACGGTATAGCCCACGCTGGCCTCAAATTCATCATTCTCCTGCCTCAGCTTTCTGATTACCAGCCTGACCCACCACATGTGTCTCATAGGATTTCTTTGGGGTGGTGGCCCCATGGCCCTGTGGATTTTGGACTTGGGAGACGCTGAGTTCCTGTGGTCAGAGTCATGCATTTCTGGGGACTGTTACAGCAATCCAAGGAACAGACCTGTGGGAATACTAAGCCTCAAGGAAAGGCACGTCATTTTAAGGCCAAATACAGGACAGATTGCCCAACCAGAAATTATGATTCAGCCTCCGTAACCAGGAGAAAGTGGTGTGTGCACAGCGTGGCAGGAGGCTATTACCTGAAAACACACCCGCATTAAAAATAAAGTCTTGCCGGGTGACAGTGGCACATGCTTTTAATCCTAGCACTCAAGAGACAGAAACAGGTGGATTTCTGTATTCAAGGCCAGCCTGGTCTACAGAGTTCCAGGACAGCCAGGGCCACAGAGAAACCCTGTCTTGAAAACAAACAAAATAATAATATTTGAATAACTCATTTTTATTTTATGTGCATTGGGGTTTTGCCTGCATGTGTGTCTATGTGAGGATGTCAGATTCCCTGCAACTGGCATCTCAGACAGTTGTGAGCTGCCATGTGGGTGCTGGGAATTGAACCTGGGTCCTCTGGAAGAGCAGCCAATGTACTTAACCACTGAGCCATCGCTACACTACCACCTACATTCTTGAGGCAGGGGTGCAGGGGAATACTTGTGTAGGACCCGCTAGTGAAGGGCTGGGAGTAAGGCTCATGTCTACAATGTAGAAGCCTGGGCTCCATCCTTTAGAACAAGAACAAAAGGGTAGGCCTTCAGAAAGGCCCGGACGTGCTTTTGACATGGCTGAAAGCCAATCCAAGCTCAAGATGGGAAAGACGGCTTCCCTGGGCCTTGGGAAGAGAGGATCAGGCCCAGAGGGGGATGTGAGGCAGAAGATAACTTTGTCCTGAGGCCTGACACCTGCCAGGAGCCTTGGCAAGGTGAACCAGGGTCAGCCAAGGGCTCCCGCCCATGATGCAATACCCAAATTGGCTACAACAGCCACCAGAATTGACACAGTACACACAGGTAGGGCGTTCCCTCTGCCAGCTGCACAGCCAGGGCGGGGCAGATCCTACTTTCCTGAATGGACTACAGAGGAACCACCATCTTTCTCCGTCCTCAGCCTGGAGTCTCTGAGGGGATTCCTGACCTCAAAATTCCACATCCCATCCTGCAGGAAATCCTGTTGATTCAGCATTGGAAACACAGATTCTGCCACTGCCCAATCCCCCCACCCCAGCACACACACACACACACACACACACACACACACACACACACACACACACACACACACATACACATACACCACACACATACACACACACAGACACACACACACACACCACACACACTACACACACATACACACATACCACACACAGACACACACACACCACACACACACACAGACACACACACACATACACACATACCACACAGAGACACATACACACCAACACCACACACACACAGACACACACACACACATACACACACACCACACACACACAGACACACACACACACATACACAGACACACACACACACATACACACATACACCAAACACACACACACCACACACACACACACTCACACACACACACACACACAGAGCTTCTCCAACACCATCATCTCCTGCCAGACTAGTATAGTCAGTCACCTTCTTAGTGCTTCCAAGCCAACCGCCAAGAGAAAGGTCCTCATAACACCAGCCCTCTTAAACTTGGGAGCAGGAGGCCAGAAAAGGGTGTCAGGCCCCCTGGAACTAGAATTGCGGGAATTGTGAGCTATGTGAGGGCTGGGAACCAAACCTAGGTCCTCTGCAGGAAGAATACATACAGCTCTTATCCACTGAATCATCCTTCTGATCCCAAAGGAAGAGGTTCAGCTCTGCGTGGCTTGCAACTCTTGGTCCTCCTGCCTTCCCTTCAGCACAGTGTACGCTTGTGTACCGCCACAAAAACACCATCTTTGCTTCATGGTTGCTTTCTCTGAAACCCATTTCTTCACAGAAGATGAGTCCCAATTTGGCCAGCTTGACAGTGCCTGTGTGGACAGTGACCTCTTGAGGCTGTGGCGGATGAGGGAGACAAGCTGTTACTGTGATGAAATGACACCCCCACCCTAAATGACACAGGACAACCTCTACCTAAGCATCTTAGCGTCTCACCTTTCACTGTTCCCCTTGTTGTGTTAGCTGATTTTATTCGAGGCCGGTGTTCCGTCTACCAAAGTTAAATTATATAAAAGGTGCTATCAAAATCACTTCCACCTGTTTCTTCTTTGTTGTTTTTTGAGACAGGGTTTCTCTGGCTGTGCCGGAACTCGTTCTGTAGACCAGGCTGGCCTCGAACTCACAGAGTTCCGTCTGCCTCTGCTTTACCTTGTGCTGGGATTAAGGACATATGCTACCACCACCTGACTCTTATGTTTTGAATGAGACTATGGAGAAATGGTTCAACGGTGAAGAGATCGTACTACCCTTACAGAGCACCCAAGTTTGAGTCCCAGTACCCACATCATAGGATTCACAACGCCCTGTGGTTCCAGCTTCAGGGAATCTGACACTCGTCTGGCTTCCACAGATACCAGCACTGATGGGGGATGTCCTTCTGTATTTATGTTTCTTTTATTGGTTGATGCGTAAAACACTGAGTGGCCAGTAGACAGGCAGGAAGTATAGGTGAGGCTACCAACCAAGGAGGATTCTGGGAAGAAGGATGCAGAGAGGAATGGCCAGAGAGACGACATGTGGCTGCTGAAGGGGTAACAGATCCGCACATTCTCTGGTAAGATAAGGTCATGTAGAAATACATAGATTAGTAGTTATGGGTTAATAATTAAGAGAGAGCTAGCCGGTAAGAAGCCTGAGCCATCACCAAACAGTTTATAATTAATATAAGTCTCTGTGTGTTCATCTGGGGCTGAAGGGCAACAGGACCGGGCTGGATAGAACCTCTGTCTATACCATACATCCCCACACATAGATACTCACATATACACATAACTGTTGGATTGGGTGTTGGGTGGTGCACACCTTTAATCCCAGTACTCAGGAGGCAGAGGCAGGAGGATCTTTGTGGGTTCAAAGTCAGCCTGGTTTACAGATCAAGTTCCAAGACAGCCAGAACTACACACAGTCTCAAAAAACAAAGAAAGGAGAGAGAAAGGAGAAAAATAAATAATAAATTTTTTAAAAAAATTACCTATGTGGGCAAGGGTACCGCCCAGTGTATGCTCAGAATGCACACACCTTGTATTCCATCCCCAGTGCCTATATTTTGTTATTGCTATATTAAAGTGAGACCCTTCTGCATACTAAGCAAAGTGCTCTACCACTGAGCCACGCCCCAGAGCCCCTCACTGGGGATTCTAGGCAGGGGCTCTACCACTGAGCCTCACCCCAGCCCCTCACTGGGGATTCTAGGCAGGGGCTCTACCACTGAGCCACTTCCCAGCCCCTCACTGGGGGACTCTAGGCAGGGGCTCCACCACTGAGCCACACCTCAAAGTTCTCTGTCATTCTGTTTTTGTGGCAACACTATGTTTCTCTACGAATTTTGTCTCAGGGTTTCTATTGCTGAAGAAACACCATGACCATGGCAACTCTTTTTATTTGTTTGTTTTGTTCTGTGTTTTGAGACAGAGTTTCTCTGTGTAACAGCCCTGGCTGTCCTGGAACTCACTCTGTAGACCAGGCTGACCTCAAACTCACCGAGATCCACCTGCCTCTGCCTCCCGAGTGCTGGGATTAAACGGTGTGTGCCACCGTTTGGTCTCATAATTTGGGTGTGGGGGTTTGATAAGTAATACATTTTGATTAAATAAATAAATTAAATTTATTTATTAAATTAAATAAATCAGGTGGAGAGTGAGTGACTGAGGGAAACACCCAATGTCAACCATTGGCCTCCACAAGTGTGTGTCCACAGGTGAGTGTACACCCACATGCGCACACGTGCCCCACAAACATACACGAGAGGAAGAAAGGAAAGGAGGGAGGCAGGGAGGGAGGGAGGGAGGAAAAGATAATCCTTATCCACATAGAGACTTCTCCCTCCACCATGTGGATCTGCCCGTTTCTATAGAGACGGATGATGTCAGCCCAAAGTGATGAGCATGTGGTTGCCATGGCAACCCCACATCCTCATGGTGGTGCGGTCTGTACCAGCCAGATGCCCACTGGGCAGCATTAAATTGATGTGAGATAAAAATAGAAGTGCGGAGAGGAATTACTCCCATAGCCTGGAGGCCCTGCAGCCTCACTGTAGCACCTGCTGTGTGGGTTTGTCTGTCGCCGTCCCTCACACTTCCAAGCCCACTAGCCCACCTTTGCACCTCTCCTCTCTCTTCTCTCTCTGTTTGTTTGTTGAGACAGGGTCTCATGTAGCCCAAGTCCATCTCCAGCATCTATGCAGCTCAGGCGGCTCGTGATCCTGTGCCTCTGCCGCTTCTTCCTTCCCAGCCCTGGGACTTTTCTCGGGGGCGAGGGGGGGGACCTACCGTGACCCCGAGCAGCAACACTCAACCATCCTTTTATCTTCCCGTAGGATGTGGGCTCTGCTTTCCCTCTGCCTGAGGAGAGCGGATGTCAGGCCACACAGTCAAACGGTGCAGGAGAAATCACAGTGGGTCAGCAAGTGGAGGAGGGGGCCTGACGGGGGCGGGCAGGGGTCAGGGAGCGGGGCGGGGCGGGGGGTGGGGGGCAGAGGTGCTCAGAGGAGGCTCAGGACAGGAGCCGGAAGGGAGGACCCTGCCCAGGTCGGGAGGGAGGTCTGCCTGCTGCAAGAACGAGGAACAGAGCGGAAAGGGGAAGACGTGTGGGCTTGGTGGCACATATTTGTCAGCCCAGCACCTGGGAAGCTGGGATGAGGATATGGCTTCAAATCTTGGGCCCAGCCTGGATGCCACAAGAACTTTCCTCAGGAAAGAGGCTGGAGGCTGGAGGTAGAGCACTTGCTTGATGTGTGTGAAGTTGGCTCCCCAGCACCTCATAAAACCAGACGTGGTGGCCCCTGCCTATGTCCTAAACACTGGGGAGATGGAGACAGGAAGATGAGAAGTTGGAGGTCATCCATGACTGCAAAATAAGTTCCAGACTCTCTTGGGCTATGTAGGGAGACCGCATTTTATGTATGTTATGTTTATTTATAACAAACACATAATAATATTGCAATAACCAAGTCTCATTATGTAGCTCTGGCTGGCCTGGAACTCAATTCAGAGTCTGTCTGGCTCAAACTCCCAGAGATCCATCTGCTTCTGCACACACACACACACACACACACACACACACACACACACACACACACACACACCAGCACGCACGCACATACACAGACAAACACACACACACACCACACACACATTCACACTCACACACACTCACACACACCACACACACACTCACACACACACAGACAAGCACACACTCACACACCACACACACATTCACACTCACACACACTCACACACACCACACACACTCACACACTCACGCACACACACACACCACACACACATTCACACTCACACACACTCACACACACCACACACACACTCACACACACACAGACAAACACTCACACACACTCACACACACAGACAAGCACACACTCACACACCACACACACTCACTCACACACACACTCACACACCCCCAAAAAAAAAAGATTTGAGAGAGAAAAGGGGGGAGAGGGTGAAAGGAGGAAAAGGAGAAGGCAAGAGCGGGAGGGAGAGTTGGGAGACGGAGAAGGGTGGCAGAGGACAGGGAGACGGGAATGCTGAGGGCAGGGGTGGGGTTGGGAAAGCTGAGGGAGCTGTGGGTCAGGGCCTCCCTCCCGCACGCAGCCTGAAGCAGGCACAGCTTTCATCTACTCGGGACACTTGGAGGCCTCTGGAATGTTAGGGGATCTTTTTACTCTGGGACGGAGGGGGTCCATGTGAGATTGCAGCGGTTTTCCCCGAGGCCCAGCCTGAGGGACAGCCCTGGCCTCGCAGAGCCTTCTATGGGCTGCTGGGAGAACATTCCGGCTGCTGGACCTTCTGGAACAAGTTGGGAAAGCTTGGCAGCCTCCGCTGTCCTGGCTGCTGGGTCACAGCTCCAGCTGCCTCCTCCTCCTTCTTCAGGCCCCTCTCTCTCTCTCTCTCTCTCTCTCTCTCTCTCTCTCTCTCTCTCTCTCTCTCTCTCTCTCTCTCTCTCTCTCTGTCCCCTTCCTGCTCTCTGACACAACCCCTTGGGCTGGTACTTTTTATAGAACCCTTTTAAAAATGTGTGGGAACTGATAATTGAAGGCACATGCATGCACTGGACAGGAAGAGGGAGATGATGAAAACCCAGTGATCTCTCCTTCACCTCCCACACTCCCTACATCCCTTCCCAGGAGGTACCGGCTCTGAAGTGGCCACATCAGAGGCTCCCAGCTGCCTCAGGCTGGGCCTCCCTGCAGGATGCTCAGAGGGCCACAAGTGGAGCCTGCGATGTGGACCCCGCTGGCCCCCAGTCCAGGGTCCCAGCACTGGTTTCTCTCAGACTAAGCAGATGTTACGTAAGCGCAGCTGGAGAAAGTTTTACTCAGAACACTCACAGGCCCTATCTCTTACTGGCTTTGTACTTCGGGATGGATTCATGGGCTGGAGAGGTGACTTAGCAGTTGAGAGCACTCGCTGCTGGGCTGGGGAGGCGGCTCAGAGTACCAGCTGCTCTTCCAGAAGACCCGGGTTTGATTCCCACACAGCAGCTCACAAACATCTACCTGTAATTCCAGTTCCAGGGGATCCAACACCTTCTTCTGGCCTCTGTGGGCACCAAGGACAAATGTGGCAAGCAAACATACATTCAGGCACAACCACACACACACACACATACACAATAACATAATAGTAACTTTAATTAAATTTTAAAAAGTAAAAATAAAAAGAGTATGCTTGGCGCTGGAGAGATGGCTCAGCTGTTAAGAGCACTGGCTGCTCTTCCAGAGGTCCTGAGTTCAAGTCCCAGCACCCACATGGTGGCTCACAACCATCAGCAATGAGATCTGGGGCCCTCTTCTGCACTGCAGGCAAACATGCAGGCAGAACACTATACGTGATAAGTAAATCTTTAGGGCTGGAGAGATAGCTCAGCCGTTAAAGGCTAGGCTCACAAGCAAAAGATAAATCTTTAAAAATAAAATAAAATGGATGTGTTCAAGTCAGGCACAGTGGCACAGTTGTTATGCCAGTAATTGGGAGGCTGATGCAGAAGGATGAGGAAGAGCTCAAAGCCAGTCTTGGCTATCCGAGTTCCTGCCTTAAACACGACATGGGCTGGCAAAATAGCTTAGGGAGTAAAGGTGACGTAGCTCCCAAGTCTGACGGCCTTTGAATCTGAGCCACATGGTGGGAGGAAAGAACTTCTTATGATAAGTTGTCCTCAGACCTCAACCCCCATAGGATGTTTAATCTAGCCTTCCACTGCCCTGGTTCAGTACGAAGGTATGGTGGTTCAAACCCCCATCTAGACACTTGGAGATGAAGGCAAGATCCCCAGGGATCAACACCAACCCAGCCACAGAGGGAGTATGAGGCCACCCTGGGCCACACGAGAAACTGTCTCAAAAGAACAGCAGCAATGACCTATGTTTATCTACTGGTTCATAAAACTGAGCATGGCAGTACACACCTAATCCCAGCACTCGGTTAGCGGAGACAGGAGGATCGCCGTGAGTTCCTGCTCAGTCTGATCTACAGCAAGTTTCAGGCCAGTCAGGGTTACATAACAAGAGGAAGGGGGGAAGATTCTACTGGCCTGTGACATCCCTAAAAGTTGAGCAATCTACTCTAGAGGGCTGAGGGTAGATCCCAGCACAGGCCGGGATGAGAAACTCCAGGATGAGAAAGCAAATGCCAATCGTTTTTCATTTGGTTTTGTTTGTGGAGCTGGGGGTTAACTCAGGGTCTTATGCATTCCAGGCCAACATTTTTGTTCTGCCACCAGCTCCCTTCCCAGCCCCCACACCAAATGCTGGAGTGGCCTGGGGACCCACAGTGCACTGCTCCTGACCCTTCCTGCCCTGGGGCCTGTGCACTCGTCTGTAGGCTGTGCCCACCCTCACCCCCTATAACCAATTAGCTCACTCTCTCTTCCCTGTGTCCTTTGCTCTTATGTCGCCTTTGGTTAAGCTTTCTCTGACTATTATAAAAAAAATGGGGTTCACACCCCAACTTCTACCTTTTTTGATTTTTCAAGACAGAGTTTTTCTTTGTGAAACCATCCTGGCTGTCCTGGAACTCACTCTATAGACCAGGCTGGCCTCGAACTCACAGAGATTCACCTGTCTCTGCCCCCTGAGAGCTGGGATTAAAGGCGTGCGCCACCACTGCCAGGCCCAACTTCTGCCTTATGAATAGCACAGTTCTGAGCCAGCTGTGGTGGTAACACCTGTAATCCCAAACATTCGGGAGGCAAAGGCAGGAAGCTCAGCCTAGACTCCATGAGACCCTGTCTCAAAATAATAGAGAAAGAAAAGAAAACCCATTCTTCTGGCCACCTGGTCTATGATCCTACTCTGTGTGTGTGTGTGTGTGTGTGTGTGTGTGTGTGTGTGTATGTGTGTGTTGTGTGTGTGTGTGTGTGTGTGTGTTGTTTGTGCATGTATGCATGTGTGTGCGTGTATGTTGTATGTGCGTGTTGAGTGTTTGTATATGTGTTGCCTGTTGTGTATATGTGTGTGTGTTACTAGGGACTGGAGCTAGGCTTCTCAGGAATGCTAGTGAGACAGACTCCTGCTACATACCATAGGCCAGCCTTAAATTCAAAGCAGCCCTCCTGTGTCAGCCTCCTCCATGCTGACATTTCAGTTCACTGTGTCCTGGGGATGGAACCCAGGTTTCCTGAATGTAAGACAAGAGCTCTAACAACTAAGCCACTAAGACCTGTATATGTGAACATGTACTGTGTGTATGCATGCGTGTGTGTGCGTATGTGTGCATGTGTTGTGTGTGTTGTATTTGCATGTGTGTGTGTGTTTGTTTCATTTTTCATTGGTGATTTAAATTTTTATTATGTTTGCTGATTTATGCATGTGTGTGCATGGCCTAGCACATACGTGGAGATCAAAAGACTACTTACACAAGTCTCGCCTCTTCCCACCATCTGGGGCCTGGGGAATCAAACTCATGACTTCAGGCTTGAAGGAGGGAGAATCATTCTCTTTTCAGACTATGACAGTACGATTCCCATGACCCAGTGAACGGCCCCACACCCATTCACATATGGAGAGCCCTAGCTTAGTCATTATAAAAAAAGAAAGTTATAAAGTTGGAAGGGGGACATGTTAAAGGGAAGTGGGCAAAGTTGGAGGGGGAAATAGGAAGGCAGATATGGTCATATTTCAGTGTATACATGTGTGAAACTGTCAAAATAAAGAAACTGTCTTTAATTTTTATTTTTAATCCTGTGGGGGGGTGGGTATGTGCCTTTGAGTAGAGGTGCCCAGAGCTCCCTCTGACCCTCTGGAGCTTGAGTCACACGCAGACTTGGCCTGATGTGGGTTCCGGAAATCAAATGCAGGTTCTCTGCGAGAGTGCCCTTAGCTGCGGATCCGTCTCTCCATTCCCGAGGCGGCCGCAGGGAGTGGCTTCAACACATTTTGAAAATGTATTCTTTATTTGATTACATCTATTTGTTTCTTATCGTGCGTGAGATCAGAGGACACCTGGGGAAGTTGGTTCTGGCCTCCACTGTGTTAAAGTTGGGTCTCTCGATTCCGCTACTGTACCGTGTGTACGCCAGCCCACTGCTCCCACCCACACCCCATCTTCTAGGGAATTCACCTATCTCTGCCTCCCACCGTGGGAAAAGAGTCCTGGGAATTTGGATGCACACCACTGCAGCCAGCTTTTTTTTTTCCTTCCATTTTCGTGTGTGTGTGTGTGTGTGTGTGTGTGTGTGTGTGTGTGTGTGTGTGTGAACATGTGTGCAGGCATGCATGCACTTGAGTGTGTGTGTGTGTGAGAGAGAGGGACAGACAGACAAGCAGACAGAGAGACCTGAGGCTGACATTAATCATCCTTGGTGGCTTTTCCACCTTATACACTGGGGGGTAGGGAGTCCCCTTGAGCCCAGAGTTTGCTCCTGTGGCTAGTCTAATTAGCTGTCTTGCCATGGGGATCCCATCTCTGAAGCTAGAATTAGAGGAGGGCCACTAAACTCCAGTCCTAAGGCTTGTGGGGCAACAGCCTTCACCACTGAGGCACCCCCTCAGCCCCCACATCCAGCTTTTTACAGGGTTCTAGGAATTAAACTCGGTCCTCAAGCTTCAGCTCCTAGTGCCTTTACCCCCTGAACACACACACACACTCTCTCTCTCCCTGTTTTTCCAGACAGGGCTTCTCTGTGTCTCCCTGGCTGTTTTGGAACTCCCTCTGTAGACCAGGCTGGCCTCTAACTTAGAGAGATCTCCCCACCTCCGCTTCCCAAGTGCTGGAACTAAAGGCTTGTACTAACATGCCTGGCTCATCGATGTCTCTTCTCCCTCCTCTTCCTCCTTTTGGCTTTGTTTGAGATGGGGTCTCACTGTGTAGCCCTGGTTGGCCTGAACTCAGTACTTGCTACTGGCCTCAAACACACAGATTCACATGCCTTTACCTGCAGAGCGCTGGGATTAAAGGCGTGAGCCACCGTGACTGGCTTCGCTTGACCTCACCATCCTCCTGCCTCAGCTGCCACCACACCCAGGGTTTGGTCCCTTCCTGACCTCCCTTGTTTCCAGCCTTCTGTTCATGCAAACAGGGCCTCAGGAATGGCTCACACAGCACACTACAGCTTGACACCCATCCTTCAAAGAACTGCTGTGTCAAAGGGTGTGGGAGGCCCTGATGTGAACGCCTGCCAGGCAGCCTTCAGCGTCCAAGGAGGCTGTGCCCATTTCCATGCCCACCAGCAAGTGTGTCATAGGACACAGGCATCTAGTGAGGCCAACTTCGCCGCCCAGACCCTTTGATGGTTCCTGGGCTTTGTTCCTGTCTCCTGCAAGGTTACATTAAGACCTCATGACTCCTTATAAATTCCACATGACAGGTCCAGAAGCCCAGCTGTCTGTTCCCAGAAAAGGGTGCTAAAGACCTCCCTTCTTCCAGCCTGTGTCTTTCTCCAGCGGCAGGGGGTACAGAACCTTGCTGGCTGCGACCTTTCAGCAGGCTAAATCCATTTAACCCTGTCACATTTGGACCTGTTTGTGGGGATGGAAACGCTGTTGTAACTATGGCCAAGAGACTCTGGAATTGTGCAGTTCACCTCAGTTAAAAATCATGGTGCATGGCTGGGGACTCTCAGCACACAGAAAACTAGGCATGGCGGTGTGCTCCTACAATCCCAGCCCTGGGAAGATGAAGCCAGGAGGACCAGAAGTTCACGGAGAGCTTGGCTACATAGCAACTCCAAACCCAAGCAGGAAGACAGACAGGTTCACACACACACATAATAAAATATCTTTTAAAAAATGATTTATTTACTTTTATGTGCATTTGGTATTTTAATTGTGTGTGTGTGTGTGTGTGTCGAGAGAGAGAGAGAGAGAGAGAGAGAGAGAGAGAGAGAGAGAGAGAGAGAGAGAGAGAGATCGATCCCCTGGAACTGTAGTTACAGACAGTTGTGAGCCGCCATGTGGATGCTGAGAAATGAACCCGGGTCGTCTGGAAGAGCAGCCAGTGCTCTCAACCACTGAGCCATCTCTCCAGCCCCGTAATAAAATGTCCTTTAACATAACGAGAAGTCGAGCAGGGGAGAGGACAAAGTCAGTAGAGTGCCTGCTGCCTAAGCATGAGGACCTGAGTTTGCATCCCCAGCACCCACAGGAAAGCCAAGTGTGGTGGCATGCACCTACAGTCCAAGTGTTGATTGGACAGAGACAGGTAGGTCCCTGAAGCTCTCTGCCCAGCCAGCCAATCAGTAAGTTCCAGGTTCAGTGAGAGACCCCGCCTCAAAAAATAATGGTGGAGAGTGATTGGGGAAGACAAGGCTGACCTCCAGCCTTCACACGCAACTGCACCCATGCGTGCACAAGAAGAACACATGCATATACCACACACATGCACATACCACATGCATATCACACACACGCACACACCACATGCATATCACACACACACCACATGCATATCACACACATGCACACACCACATGCATATCACACACACATCACATGCATATCACATACATGCACACACTACATACATATCTCACACACACACACACACACACACACACACACACAGAACACAATAGGATACAGTAGTCAGAGGCCTGTGACTCCAGCCAATTGGTAGGCTGAGGTGAGAGAATCACTTCAGTGTACGGGAGTTCAAGGCCAGCCTGGGTAACTTGGCAAGACATTATTTCAAAATAATGATGATTTTGATGATGATGATGATCACAATGATGACGGAGCTCAGCACTGCTGTTCTTCCCAACATCCAATATCAACTCACAATCTTCTCTAAGTCCAGTGCCAGGTGATCTGACACCTCCTCTGACCTCTCCAGGCACAAGGCATGAGGGCCCTGCATGGACGGACACACACCCCTCCCTCCTGGCACCTTGAGCAAGCCGGAGGCTGTTGGCTGGAACATCTTGCCCCAGAGTTGTTATTGGTATTCTTCCTGCTTTGCTAACACACATCTGCTGGGGAGGAGCTAAGCCTGAAAACCCTGTACTGTGAGTCAGCGTACGAGCCCACCCATCCCTTCAATAAACAGCGTTCAGCATTTGACATTCCGACACTGCTGTTGAACGAATGACCCACTGTCTTGTCTCTTATTTCAACCTCTAGGCTTTTGCCCAATTCATGGAGAAGATTGTACGCTGCAAGGCAGGCCTGTAGTGCAGCATATACATTCAAATAAAGTCTTCGCACCACACACAAAATAAAACAAATCTATGGTAGTAACAATAGTGTGGAATGTGAACTGATGTGTGACTTCTCTCTGTTGTTCCTTCTCCCTGTCCCTCTGTCACCAAGGCTTGAGCAGGTGGAAGCAGAAAGGCTTCATGACTCGTGACTTCTCCTGGGCCTCTTTCTGTTCTTACTGTGGGAGTTTTGGGACTCAGGTTCCTCACTTGGTCCTCTGGTTTGTATGCGTCCCAGGCCACAAGCCTGAATCCAAAGCCCCTACTTACTATCTCCTCCTTATGTCAAAATGCTGACAAGGAGGATTCGAGGGGAGAGGGAGGAGGAGTTTCAAGATGTAGGGTAGGACTCCAGACCCTCTCTCCAGTAAGATGAGACCACGTGGGAATACTTAGATTAATGGAAATAGGTTAATATTTAAGACAGAGCTAGGCCAACAGCTTTATATCTAACACAACATCTCTGTGTGTCATTTGGGGCTGGCGCGTCTCTGGGATCAGGCCAGTCAGGAATGTATGACATCTTGTCTCAGACAGACACAGGTGTGTGCTGAGATTGTAGCTCAGTTGGTAGAGCTTGCGTAGCATGGCGAAAGCTCTGAGTTCCTGTCCCAGCACCCCATAAACCAAGTGTATTAGTCAGGGTTCTCTGAGTAACAGAACTCACAGAATGAAGTTCCATATCTACAGAAAGGGGTTTCTTACACTGACTTACAGACTGTGGGCCAGCTAATCCAACAATACCTGCCTATGAATGGAAGGTCCAAGAGTCCAGTAGCTGCCCAGTCTATGAGGCTGATGTCTCAGCTGGTCTTCAGTAGACACTGGAGTCCTGAAGAAGTGGGCTCTAATGCCAGTGAAGGAATGAGCTCGCTAGCAAACTCAGAGCAAGCAGGCAAAGGGCAAAAAAGATCCAGATTGGAAGTGGATATTCCAGCCGGGCAGTGGTGGCGCACATCTTTAACCCCAGCGCTCGGGAGGCAGAGGCAGGTGGATCTCTGTGAGTTCGAGGCCAGCCTGGTCTACAGAGGGAGTTCCAGGACAGCCAGGGCTACACAGAGAAACCCTGTGTGTATGTGTGTGTGTGTGGGGGGGGGGAGGGAGTGGATCTTCCTCCTCCAAATTAAACAAGAATCCTCACATTTTGGGGTTTTGGTCAATTCTAGATGTAGTCAAGTTGACAACCAAGAGTAGCCACCGCACCAGGCATGGCGATTCACACCTGTCTAGCATCTGTCGCCTTAATGAGTGATGCAGAAAGATCAGGAATTCAAGGTCATCTTCGGCTACACAGAGAGTTCAAATTACACACGAGTTCCAGCTACATGAAGCTTTGTCTCAAAAAGACTGGAGGAGGGAGAGACGGCTCCTGTGGTCTAGAGCACTGGCTGCCCTTGCAGAGGACCAGGGCTCAGTGTCCAGCATCCACGTGGTGGCGGCTCACAACCCCCTGTGACTCCAGTTCCAGGGGATTTGGCTTCCCACGTGGATCACGTACATACGTGCAGGCACTCACCACGGCAACTCTTATCAAGTTAAAAATTTAATTGTCTCGCTTACAGTTTCAGAGGTTTAGTCCACTGTTGGCATGGCAGGGAGCACGGTGGCTCAAAGGCAGGCACGGTGCTGGAGAAGGGGCTGAGAGTTCTACACCCTGATCCCCAGGCAGCAGGAAGAGAGTGACACTGGGCCTGGCTTGGCTTGGGCTTAGCCCACCCCAAAGACACACTTCTTCCAACGAAGCCTCGCCCTATTCCAACAAGGCACACCTCCTAACCCCCCTCAAGTATTGCTACTCCCTAATGACCTAGCATTTGAATATATAAATCTATGAGGAGGCCATTCTTATTCGTAAAAATACAGTTTTAAAAATCTCAAAGGAGAGAGGAGGAAGAGAGCTGGGAATAAGTAGCTCGTGCCTTTAATCCCAACATTTAGGAGGCAGAGAAAAGCCACTCTCTGAGAGTTCTGGGCCAGCCTGGTCTATCTAGCAAGGTCCAGGCCAGTCAGGGTGATATAATGAGGCCCTATCTCAAATAAATAAATAAAAGAGGAAAGAAAGAAAAAAAAAGTAAGGGAGGGTGGCCAGGCCTGAGATGGCTCAGAAGGTAATGATGCTCTCTCTCTCTGTTTCTCTCTTTGAGACAGGGTTTCTCTACATAGCCCTGGCTGTCCTGGAACTCACTATGTAGACCAGGCTGGGTTTTTTGTTTTGTTTTTTAATTTCTTCATTTAAAAACCCATGTCCATATGTGCAGTACCTGTGTTTTTCAAAATGTTTTTTGTCCATAGTTAAAACCTTATTGAAAAATTGACACCGAAATAGGAGAACATTGGCACGCACGTGTGTGTGTGTGTGTGTGTGTGTGTGTGTGTGTGTGTTAAAATCAAACGTAATTGTCATGTTGGTAGAGTAGCTAAACTTGAGGATGGGCTTTCTGTGAGAAAACACAAATTCAGATCATTACATTGTATAGATCATTAGTGTTGCTTTACAATGGTTTCTGTTTTAAATGTTTTCACTTTTAGTTGGACACATGTGAGATGCATGCACACATGAGTGCAGGTTGCCGTAGAGGCCAGAGGCCTGGGAGGCCCGGGAGCTAGAGTTACAGGTGTTTATGAGCTGTCTACACAGCCTCCTGTGAGCCTGGCTTGTCTTGCTCTGGGCTGACACAACCTACTCAAAGAAAGCGCTGTCTGAGCATGGCTGAAGACCCTGGCAACTCCTCGCCGTTTCACTCCCATAAAGTAAGCTTTTGGACTTTGAGCTAGCCCTTTCTTCCTATGTTTTTCCTTTTTCCTCTTCCAGGGCCAGGTGGAGTACATCTCCAGCCAAAGGCACGGCGACAGCTTCACCAGCACTGCCGCTGGAGTTAGGCGCTAGTCTCGAACTTCCGTTTATTCAGTTTATATGTGTCTGTCTGTCCGCACATGCATGCCCAGGTGTGAGACGTCAGATCACACGACAGCTTGCTGGACTTGGTTCTCTCCTTTTGCCCTGTGGGCCCCGAGGCTCGAACTCTGGTCCTCAGGCTTGGCAGCAAGAGACCCCTGTCATTGGGCCTGGGAGATTTGTAATTGCTTTTGTTGTTGTTTTAAAGGTTTTCATATTAAATTATATGTGTGTGTGGTTACATACACATGGGTGTAGGAGCCCTTAGAGGGTAGAGGTATTGCATCCCCTGGAGCTGGAATTACAGGTGTTTGTGAGCTGCCTGATTTGGGTGCTGGGAACGGAACTCAGGTCCTCTGCAAGAGCAGGACACTCTCTAGTTTCCTGTTGTTGATTTGTCTTTAACTTCATTTCTATTTGATGTTATGGGTGTCTGCCTGAGTACCACTTGCATGCCTGGGACCCCCAAAGGTCGTAAGATAGTGGCAGATCCCACGGAACTGGAGTTAACAGGCAGTTGTGAGCCATCAGGTGGGGGCTGGGAACCAAACCCTGGACCTCCGGAAGAGCAGCCAGTGCTCTTAACCCCTGAGCCATCTCTCCTGCTCCCAGTTTTGTTGTTTTCTTTGGAAGACAAAAGCATCTCTTTGTAGCCTGGGCTGCTCTAACACTCCCAGCCATCCTCCTGCCTCAGCCTTCTGAGTGCTGGGATTATTGGAGTAAACCACCACACCTGCTAGCGATGGTTTTGTTTTGTCCTCCCTAGGACAGTTCCTGCCGTGCTCCTGAGTCACACAGATAAGAACCCGCAGCTCAGGTGAATGGCTCTCCACCAAGGTCCCCAAAGAGTCCCTTCCATCCCTGTGCCTGACCCTCACTTCTCTACCTTCATCCTGTCCTGGAAGCATCAGATGTCTGTCTATCCAGGTCATCTGAGCCAGAGACACTATGGGGTCCGATCCTGGCTTTGGGGTGGTGGCAAGGACACTTGCCCTAGGAAAGTCTCCGCCCCCAGCCTGTGCTGGGAAGGGAAGGGAATACCTGACACCCCAGCCCCTGGGCCTCCAGGCCTAGGAAGGAGTGACGGACAAGGCTCACCACAAACCACCAGGCCTGACAGGCTGCAGCTGGGAGAGGCCTGGAGGGTGCTTTACAAGCCAGCTTGTAAATAAATAAGTAGGAAGATAGGCAGGGCAGGGTGGGACCTTCTCCAGTTCCCAGGCTCAGAGGCCAGCCAGGCCAGCCAGGAAGCTCCCAGCCTTCAACGCTAGCAAACCAAGGGTCCTGCCTGCTGTGGCGGTTGCCAGGTACTAACACCAGAATCAGGCCGGCTGCGGAGCTCTGCAGGAACTCTTGGTACAAATGCTGCCTCATTTACTCCCCCACCCTCATTTCTCATGACCTCCAACTTGCTAAGAAGCCAAGGATGGCCTTGAACCCTGATCCTTCTGCTTCCACCTCCCAAGTGCTGGGCTAAAAGGGGGTGTACCACCATACTAGTTTCACACAGTACTAGGATGCTGTATGCAAAACCCAGGGCTTGGTGCATGCCAGGCAAGCACTCTACCAACTGAGCTACAGTCCCATTCCTGGCTTTGTTTTGTTTTGTTTTGGGGGACGGGATCTCAGGTAACACGGACTGGATTCAAACTCACTGTGTAGCTGAGGCTGGCCTTGAACTTCTGACCTCCCAGATGCTGAGATTATAGAATGTCACCACCATAACCAGCAGTTTAAAATAAAGAAAGAAAGGAAGGAAGGAAGAGAGGAAAAAGATGGCCTCACAGTGCAGCCCCGCCTGGCTTTGAATTTATAGTCATTCCTGCTTCTGCCTGCAGAGTCCTGGGATTACAGTTTTGAGCCACCACACCTGACCTTCCTTGCTGCTGAGTTATATATCCTGGGAGGCCCTGCTATGTACCTGTCCCAATGCAGACCCATGCTGGGACACGGAAGAGGTGGGAAAGCCCCATCCTCTCCCCATCCGCAGTCCTGCAGAAGGGGCAGGAGCAGCCTCTGAGAGGGGCAACCCGGGGTGAGCAAGGTAGGAGTAGAAGAGTCCAGGTTACTAAGGGGCCTGTAGGCTGGGGGTCTGGGAGACTCGCGATCCCTGAGTGAAATCTGTAGACAGTGGAATGGCAGAAAGGGGTGTGCAGGCCAGGTGGGGGCGGGCGCGCTATGTAGGATTGGCATGTCAGATGTGTCACAGTGCATGCGTGTGTGTGTGTGTGTGTGTGTGTGTGTGTGTGTGTGTGTGTGTGTGTGTGGACATGGAGGACAGAGGTTTAACTTGTGTGTTGTTCCTCAGGAGCCATCCATCTTGGTTTCGGGGACAGAGTGTCTGTTAGGGTTTAGCAGAATAATAATACCTCGGTGGGTCAAAGCCAAGGTATGCCGCAAAGATCACACGGTGAAACAGATCTCACCATCAAGAGATAGATTTAAGCTGGGAGGGGGCGTGAAAGGCCATCTCAGAGCTGGGATAAGAGAGACAGACGGAGAGATACCAAGAGAGCAGTCTGTGATGGCAGGGTACATACATCACATTTGGCAGCTGGTGGTTGGTAAGTTGACCGGAGGCACTGAGTCACTGAAGGTGGGCTGGCAGAGCAAGCACCTCATTGGCCGGAGACCCACGGATCTGGCCACGATGGATTCTCTGCCTTCCCCGCACTGGGATTACATGTGTGCACCACCAGTCCCATACTTTTCCAGTAGGGCACTGGGGCTAGAGCTCAGGTCCCCAGGCAAGCCCACAGCAGACATTTTACCCACTGAGCTGTCTTTTCAGGCTCACAGCTCTGTTTTCATTCCTAGGTCTTTGGGTCCCAGGGCAGCAGCCTAGTCCAAAACAATAGCCTCTTTCTTTAGGTCCTTTGTTTATTTAGCTGGTTCTGAGGATGCTATGGATACCAGGGCCTTGTGCATGTTAAGCTTAACACTGAGCTGTATTTCTAAGCCCTGTTTTATTGACTGACTTATTTATTTTGGAAACAGAGACTCACTGAATAGCCCAGGCTAGACTTTGTCAGTCTTCCCGTCTCAGGCTCCCAAGTGCTTGGTTAGAGTAATACCCACTTTGTAAGTTTTATAAAAAGAAAACACACCTGTAGTAGATTAATATCAAGGGGAAAGATGAGACACACTAGTGCTGGCTTGGGCACACAGGTTGGAATCAGGAGGCTGTTGTTAGCGACCTCTCTCTCTCTCTCTCGACCTCTCTCTCTCTCTCGACCTCTAGACCTCTCTCGACCTCTCGACCTCTCTCTCTCTCTCACACACACACACACACACACACACACACACACACACACACACACACACGCGTCCACAGTTTAACCTTAAAATGGGCTGCAGACTGAGCCTGGTGGTACACATCTGTTTTTTCAGCAATCAGGAGGAAGAAGCAGGAGGATTGCAAGTTCAAAGCCAGCCTACCTATTGAATTCCAGGACAGCTAGGCCTGTACAGAAAGGGCCTGGCTCCCTTGTTTTGTGTCTTGAGACAGGGCTTCTCTGTGTAAGCCTAGCTGTCTTGGAACTCACTTTGTAGACCAGGCTGGCCTTGAATTTACAGAGTTCCACCCATCTCTGCCTCCTGAGGGCTGGGATTAAAGTCGAGCACCACTGCCCAGCTTTTTTTTTTTTTTTTTTTTTTTTTTTTAAGAGTGGGAAAGAGAAAGGGACCAGGGAGATGGTTCTGTGGGCAAAGGCACTTGTCACCACGCCTGAAGATACAAGTTCAATCACAGAGCACAGAAACAGAAAAGTTTCTAGACCCCAATAAGCCTCTCCTCCCATGCAGCAATCCAAATCAGACCAAATCAAACCGAATTAGACAAAGCCCACCCACGTTTAATGGATACAACGCTCCTGGATGGCCTTCCGGTCCCCCAGGGAGCAGACAGCAAAGACAGACTGGAAAACCAGGAGTCTAGTTTCTGGGGGACCGGTTAAATACCCTGTGGGAGGGGCCTTGAGCATCTGGGGGAGGGGCCACCATTTGGCGGGTTTTCTGAGATGCAGCAGGGTTTGGAGGAAGCCGGGGAGGGGGCTGAGGGTGGAACTTCTACAGTAACATCCCAGACTCTTTGGGTCTGTGGATGCCACGGGCTGGGGTGAATCTCCCACCAGAACAGAAATGACTTCTTAAAGTTGTCCTCCAGCCTCTATATATTGTCTCATCAGGCTGTTTCTGTGGGGTTAGGTTCGGTTCCACGCAATCACAAACAGCCCACTGGGTTACAAAGAAAGGGTTGGAGGAGGGAGAGAGGCTGCTTTTCCAAAGGCCCTGGATTCAGTTCTCACCACCCACATGGCACCTCTCAACCAGCTGTAACCACAGTTTCAGGGAATCCGACGCCCGCTTCTGGCCTCTAAGGGCATCAGATATATGCGGGTGAAACATCCCTACACATAAAAACAAAATACAATTAAATAAAATACAAAAAGGACGGTTTGTTGCTCACGGCTGGATTTGCCCCACCACACTCCTCCCTTGCTTCTTCCTCCCCCCTACCTCGTCTTTTTCTTTTACAGCATGTGCAGTAAATTCCTAAAAAGTGTAATACTGATTCCACATCTCAGCCTCATGTTTCACTCCTGAGCTTCTGTCCCTTGCAGAACTCAAAAGCCCTTTCCATATGCAAAGCCCTGTACAAGTTCTGTAGGAACCGGTTGGCTACAGGGGCTTCCTGCCTCCCAGCAGGGGTTATTGACCTTGCTGAAATCACCTTCTGGTGCTTACACAGGTTTGAAAGGCCGGCAGGAAATGGACAATTTATGTAATTAACTCCGAGCCCCTGTGCCGTGTGTGTGTGTGTGTGTGTGTGTGTGTGTGTGTGTGTGTGTGTGTGTGTGTGTGTGTGTGTGTATGTGTATAGTCCCAGGACTCGGTTTAATCTAATGAATTATGGGAACTGAAACAAAAGCTCAACAGGACTATGCGTGGTGAGGGCTTGTCTTTCTTACCAAGCCAGGAAAACATGGCTGCCAGGGAGACAATACAGAAGCAGGGTGGCAGAGAAGGCTCAGCGAGAAAAGGGACTTGCTTGCTGCCCAGCCTGAAGACTTGGGTTCAATCTCCAGGGCCTACATGGCAGGACAAGAGAAACTACTAATAATGCAAGCTGTCCTTCGGCCTGAGCAGCTTCATAGGCAAGCACATACGCACAGTAAATAAAGACGTGTAATCAAGCATTTAATGATGAGGAGGTGCTCTGATATTTTCATAAAGCCTGTATACATCCTTCATATACTTTTTTGCTTGAGGCAGGGTCTTACAGTGTGGCCCAGATTGGCCTGGCACTCACTACTGGTAGCCCAGAGTAGCTTTTTCAGAGTTACAGTAATCCTCCTGCCTCAGCCTCCTGAGCACTGGGATTCCAGTGCGTGGCACCATCCTTCAAAAGGTTGATTCGGATGCCTCCTCCTCCTCCAAGCCCTCCCCGCCCACTCCCTGTCTCTTAGGCTAGTCTTCTTCTCTTGTCCCTCAAGCTCCCCTTTGCTCCTGGTGAGACTGTCTGTGCCCCAGGCTGGTCATGACTTAGAATCCTCCCGTAGTTAAGACTGCAGGCCTGAGCAAGAGCTGTGGGTGAGGCCCTGCCCAGAAGGCTGGCAGAACTCACTGAGCCCTCAGCTGTCTCGGTTCCTCCTAGGCAGACGCCAGACTCCAGGCGGTCAACAGAGCCTCTTGGCTCGGGATGGCTCAGCCCAGGCTCTCACTGCCGCCACCTTCCCCCTTTGGGAAGCTTTCTCCCACTGATGAAATGTGAAGGAATCTGGGTTGAAGGTTCGTTCCGCCAGTGGGAAGAGAGCTGGCTGGAACCAGTTTTGTGTTTCTACCTCTTACAAGGGGCAGGCACTGGGGCATAACACTCCCAGCCAATCCCGATCCCCACCCCACCCTTCAACCTCATTTTTCTGGCTGAGACTCACCCTGCGCGTCCCCAGGATTCTGGGTTCAGGAAGCCTCTTTCCTCCTCTCTGAGTCTGTGGTCCTTACCCTTGGAAGGGTGACAGTGTCTAGACTGAATGGAATTTGTGCTGAATTGGTCTATGGTCAATTATTTTAAAAAGTATTGCTTGTTACATTTATTTGCATGATTGCTTGCATGTGCACGTGTGTGTGTGTGTGTGTGTGTGTGTGTGTGTGTGTGTGTGTGTGTGTATTGTATCTGCCGTTGGGAGTACCCAGTCTGTGACTGTCTGATCATTTCTCCTGGCTAGGGAGATGATTTGCTGTTCAAGCATGACTGGACTTGTAACACCCCCCCCCACCCGTTTATGCAGAAGACAGGCCCTTCGGTGACCTGTAACCCTATCCATAGCACAGACCGGAGGGCCTCGGGGTCTCACCAGCCCCAAGCCTAGCCAACACCGATGAGCTCAGATGTTGTGAAAGGGAGAAAAGTCGAGGATGGCACCCGATGTCCCACTCTGGCCTCCCACTTGAGTGCAGGTGGACCTGTTGGCACACAAGTGGATTCCACACACACAAGGTCTCGTATTTGTCTCAGGGCGGTCTCAAACTTGCTATCTGGGGTTGACCTTGAATTACTGATCCTTCCCACATCAACCTCCTGCCCTGTCTTCTGAGTGCTGGGAATGAAGAATGTCCAGCCTGGACTCCCCAGAATTTTAAAAAGATTTATATTTTACATGAGTGTTGTATGAATGTATGTATGCATGCCGCGTTCATGCAGTGCCTGCAGTGGCCGGAAGAGTGCGGAGCTGTTGGAACACAATTCTGGTCTTCTGCAAGAGCAACAGGTGCTCTTAATGTCTCAGGATAGCACCCTGGAATTTTTCCTCCCGCCCTCCCTCTCCCCCTCCCTCTCCCCCTCTCCCTCCCTCTCTCCCGCCCTCCTTCCCTTCTTTCGTTTGTTTTTTGAAACTGTGTTTCTCTGTGTAGCCTCGGCTGTTCTGGAACTCACTCTGTAGACCAGGCTGGAACTCAAACTCAGAGATTTGCCTGCCTCTGCCTCCCGAGTGCTGGAACTAAAGACCTGTGCCACCACAGCCTGGAGGTTTATCCTCCTGAAGTCCTTTTTTAAATAGAGAGGAGCGTGATGGTCCAGGCCTGTAATCCCAGGATTTGGGAGGTTCAAGGTGAGTCTGGGCTACGTGAAACCCTGCCTCAAAAATAAAAACAAAACCTAAAACAACAAAAAAGAAAATTAACTTTTCAATGTCTACCTGCCCTCTCTAGGGTTCCTGATACGTTTTATTCACTACAACCACAGCTAGAGTCCTTTAGCAGGGATGAGATGGATGTGGGTGGGTGTGGGTAGGTAGGGCTCCCCAACGCCCCGCCCCACCCCTTTCGAACGCCTTTGACTCCTCTCTGGCCCCACCCCCTCTCCGGCCCCACCCCTGTCTAGGCATTGTTATTCAGCCTCGGTTGGGGACCAGCCCCCCTTCTTGTTCTTGGTCCCGCCCCTCGCTCAATGGCGCCGAACTCTCCGTAGCCAATCAGCGCTCGCAGGCTGGCCCCCGCCTTCTCAAGCCCCGCCCTCCGCCTTTAATTCTAATCGCTTCCGTCTAGCGGCCTCAGAGCCACGCGGCGCCGCCTGGGAGGTGTTTCCTTCGCTCCTTGGCGCCACTTTCCACATCCTCTTGCCGCTACCCATCTGCATCTGAGAATCTGATTTCCTCTCCAGGACCGGAGACCCTCAGTCCACCTCTCCTAGGACTCCAGCACCCAGGGACCGAGAGCCAGGAGCCCCAACCCTGGGATCCCGGGTCCCGGCCGGGCTGGCGGAGCCAGGAGGCATCCCGGATCTACGCCACCTGGATTGAGCTTTCTTGAAGACTTCGGCCGCTTGGGCGACTTCAAGCTTTCCCGGAGTCAAAGATCCCCACGTCCAACCCAGGCGCTCTCAGTTACCAGTCTTCGGGGATCCGATACCACCAGGACAAGTAACGGGGTCTCGGCGCACAGCCCAGGGAGCTTAGGACCCTCCAGCCCTCGAGAGCCGGAGGACACTCCACTTCAAGGACCCTGCAAAGTTCCCGCCTCGACTCTCCGTCCCAAGAACATTGCACCCAGTCTCCAGGCGCCCAGGGAACCCCCGATTGCGGCTCAGCATGGTAGTGGACCCCCCTAAGGCCGACCCCAAGGGGGTGACGGCGGTGGATGCCGCCGCCAACGGTGACCTGGCGCTGGGCTCCGGAGAGGACCAAGGCGCGAAAGCAGCCGGTTGCTGCGGTTCCTGGGACCAGGTGCGCCGCTGCCTTCGCGCCAACCTGCTGGTGCTGCTCACGGTGGCGGGGGTGGTGGCCGGCGTGGTGATCGGGCTGGGGGTCTCGGCAGCGGGCGGTGCTGAGGCGCTGGGCCCCGCGCGCCTGGCCGCCTTCGCCTTCCCGGGAGAGCTGCTGCTGCGTATGCTGAAGATGATCATCCTGCCGCTCGTGGTGTGCAGCTTGATCGGAGGTGCGGCCAGCCTGGACCCTAGCGCCCTGGGCCGCGTGGGCGCCTGGGCGATGCTCTTTTTCCTGGTTACCACACTGCTCGCGTCTGCGCTCGGCGTGGGTCTGGCTTTGGCGCTGAAGCCCGGCGCCGCCTTTATCGCTGTCAATGGCTCGGTTGGAGACACCAGCGACCACAATGCACCTGCCAAGGAGGTACTGGATTCCTTCCTGGATATCGCGAGGTGTGTTCACGCTGGGGATTGGGGTGGGAAGGGCCCGGTGCGAGCGACAATGATGGTTCCAGGGAAGGAGTCCCTTTTGTAAATCTATGTAGCTTAGGGTGGCCCTGAACTCATGACAGCCTTTCTTGCTTAACCCTCTCGAGCGCAGGAATTACACGTGCGTGCCACCACTAGTGGTGGGAATTTAGATAGATATCCACCCCACCCCAGAGTGAGCCATGCTTTCTACAGTCTAGGAAAACCCAAGGTAATCTTAACAGGACCTCTAACACTTTGGAAGTATGAATTTTTACCGAGTTCCTTAAATTTGGGGGCGGGTCTAAACGTGGAGGGCTTGTGGACGGGAAAAGAAGACTAACCCTACCTAGGTCTTGTTACGTTTTTGGAGACAGGTTACAGGGTCTCATACAGCCCAGCACGGCCTTGAATGCCTAATCTTTCTGCCTCCATCTCCCAGGTGGCTGGGATAACAGCATCGTTTTGCCTACTGTAAACAAGTCTGCTACATAGTTCAGGCTGCTCTCCTAGTAGTCCTGCCTCAACCTATTTCTTCGGCTTGCAAGGGGTGGGGGCGCTGTCTAAAGAGATAAAAGGTCTAAGGAAAAGAACCAGAGCCAAACCCCCCTCCAAAAACTCGTATGCAGCTCCGCAAAAGAAAAACAGCTGTGCAAACTTTATTTTGGGGTGGCAAAGGGACCAGAGATAGGGCTCCCGGATAAAGATTTGTTCCCAAGGTCTAAGGCCCTTGTACTCTGTCAGGAGTAGTTGGAGGTTAATGGGGAAGTCAGGGGCTTCCTGATTCCCGATGATAAGAGTGTCCTCGCATGCCATTCAGACACAGCCTCTTGCTCAGTCTCTCTAACCCCAGCCAGCCAGCCTTCCGGTGCCTTCTCTCTGCCTCACCATCTCTCTTCCTCCTGACACTTCCCTTTAGTGCCTCCCCCAACTTATTCTCCTCCTGCCCTCCCACCTCGGAGGACTCTAGCCTACGGGCCCACGTGGCCTTGCCACGAGGCCCCCTGATTCAGTGTCTTCAGATTGGGGACTTTTCTGGAAGGAAAAGAGGAGAGGGCGGAGGAAAAAGTGAGTCAGAAAACAGGGCATCCTCTGTTTCTGGGCCACAGTAGGGACTGAGATGGAGGGCTGACTGGGCTCTTCTTGTCCAGACTGAGTATGCCTTCTGGCTGGTGGAGATTAGCTGGGTCCTGGGCCCTGCCCTGGACTGCGAGCAGGCACACCCACCTCCGGGCTGTTTACGAATAGAGCCTTTTCCTCCACCCAAGCTCAAAACAGCTGGAATGCACTTGGCTGGCTGGCCACCCTCAGTCTTAGCCGAGGACACTTCACGCCAGCTGGCGCGCAGGTAAACTCGGCATGCACACGTGTCCTTAAGCTAGCTGTGTACCAGGGGCTGGGCACTCATCATTTTATGTGTGTGAGTGTCTTGCCTGCGCACCACATGTGTACCCAGAGCTCGCAGATACCGCATGAGGTTACTGGATTCCCCGGGGCCATAGTTACAGGTGGTTGTAAGCTGCCACGTGTATCATCTGAATCCCCCACCACTAGCACTTTTTTTGAGACAGGGCTTCTCTGTGTGGCTTTGGAGCCTCTCCTGAATCTCACTCTGTAGACCAGGCTGGCCTCAAACTCACCGAGATTCGTCTGCCTCTGCCTCCACCAGCTTGGAGCCACTTCGATAACACCACTGGCCACTTGAAAGCTTTAAGCCCGTGTTCTAGAGGGCAGTACAAGGCAGACACGGTGGCCCACACCTCTAAGAAAGACCCAGCACTGGTGAGGTGGAGGCAAGGGGATCAGTAGTTCTAGGCTGTCCTAGGCTTCAAAGAGACTCTTGCCTGCCCCACCCCAAGGACAAACAAAAATCCCACCTGTCACTACTTCCTTGGGCAAGTCTCTTGTCTTTCTGTGCCTCAGTCCCTGACCCCCCCCTCCCCGCGTGCTCGAGAATGTGTGTGTGTGTGTGTGTGTATGAACTTTTAAGACTGGGTCACCCTGTGTCACCTCGCCTGTAGCAGCCCCCACGCCTGCACCAACACCTGCAGTCCCTTTCAGTTAAAAAGGAGTTGGCTAGATAAAACAGTAGCTGTGCCACCTGGCGTGTGGCAGACACCGCCACACTCAAGTGACCATGCAAGGACAGGTGGCATATGCATGGCTGGAACAGCCGTCCCTTGTCACCAGATCTTAGCCTCTGACTGCCACCGTTCATCGTGCCCAGGTCCTCCCCCACCCCATGCTCTCCGACCCACCAGCCTGCCCCTCAGGGATTGCCTTGTCCCTCAGACCTCCAGGAAGTAGCTGATGCAAGACATCAGGGTATTAAGTGGTTTCAGGGGGTGGAGCTGAGGCCTGGTGTGACCCTGCCTTTGCCTGCCGCTCATAAGCCTAGGTTTTTCGTTTTGGGTCCCCCCCCCACCAACCCACAATCCCTTGGTTCTGAAACACCAGCTTCCTGGTGCCAGAAGAGGCCAGCTGAGACTCCCACATCCTGGAAAAGTGTGCTGGCCTGTTGGTGTTGGAACTGCCTTGTCCTCCAGCGACTCGGGGGGCTGGAAGATCACAACTCGGAGGCAAAAGCCTGTGTAACTTAGCAAGACCCCGCCACAAAAACAAACAAACAAACAAACAAATAAATAATTTAATAAATAAGAGGGGGCCGAGAATGTAAGTTCAGTGTAGAGAGAGGGCAAGGTCCTTGGGTTTGGTCTCTATTATGGCAAAATTGAATAAATTAATTAGATTTGGGGGAGTGTGTGGTGTAGCTCGGGCTTAAGGAACTGGTTTTGATCTCTTGAGACCCACACAATAGATGGAGGAAACGGACAGCTTCACACAGAGAGCAATAGGGGCACACAGGCACGTACCCCCCCCAATAAATAAATGTTTATGACCTGGTATTATGTTGTGCTCCTTTAATCCCAGCACGGTGGCAGAGGGAGGTGGATCGCTGAGTTCAATAGAGGGCAGCCAGGGTTACATGGTGAGACACTATCCAAAAGGAATTATATATATAGGGTGGGTGTGCGTGTTGCAGAGTGTGATTGCGATCCTAACACTTGGTAGATGCAGGAGAATCAGGAGTTTAAAGTCAACCTTCATATTAAGTTTGAGGCCAGCCTGGGCTACATGGGACCCTTTCTTAAACAACCAAGATTTAAAAAGATATTCCCATCACCACCCTCCAAGAGGCTAGCCCATCACCACCCTCCAAGAGGCTAGCCCTGTCCCTCTCCTGTCTGCGCCTCCCCACCTTCCCAGGACAGGACCTAATAACAGTGTCTGTTTCTGCAGGAATATTTTCCCCTCCAATCTGGTGTCTGCTGCCTTCCGCTCTGTGAGTCCTCTGGGGTGTGCTAAGGGGACCAGCGGCGGGGTGGGGATGGGCACAGGAAAGGAGAACACGCGGAGCAATTTGCCAAGGGGTCTTTTGGGTTGCCCCGAGACTCATCCGTGTCTCTCCCATGAAGAGATGGGACTCTGGGGGCAAGATAGCAGTGGGGGCCTGAATGTCCGATTGTGATTCCTGCAACACACACTTGTCCCCTCACGTCCATACACCGGGGGTTGGAGGGGATGCACGTGTGGGCACTGGTGAGCACACAACGCTAAATTAAATTTTTAAAGAAAGAAGTGATAGTGTCGGAGAGGCTTGGTGGGGTCTAACACCGGCTCAGGAAGAGCATAGTGAGTTCAGGCTGCACAAGGAGGCGGTGTCTTGTGAGTGACACTGGGCAGGAAGGCTCTGACCTCTAACCCCAGCACTTGGGAAGTGGAAGGTGAGGGAGTGGGAGCTCAAGGTTATCCTTGGCTACATAGGGAGTTAGCCTGAGCTACAAAAGACCCTATCTTTGAAAAGAACGGACGGAAAGAATGAGGGATGCTTGGGCTCAGTTTGTGGCTTTGTTCTCAGTATGGTGTGTGGCAGCTTTGGTGACGTTTGACACTGATTTTTTTTTTTTTCCTCCCCACCCCATCTGCAGTATGCCACCTCGTATGTTCCCAAACAAAACATCATGTGCGATCAACAGGTGAGCTGAAGGGTGGGTGGGGGCCCTGGGGTGGGGGGGGGCCTTGCCGCTGGCCCAGCATAGCTGTTGAGTTTTGCCGCCCTCCCTCCTTCCCCTCTGCCTTCGGAATCTTCCAGAAGTTTAGTGTGAATTTAGATAAACAGGCCGCAGTCCTGGAGACTGGAGTTTTGGTTTCATTTGCCAGTACTGCATAAATAAGCCAGGCGTGGTGGCACACATCTGCGGTCGCAGTAATAAGCAGGGCTACAGAAATCTCAGTAATTTCGGGTCATCCTGGCTGTATAGGGAGTTCTGGGCCGTCAGGGTTACACGAGAGGGGCGGTGGAGCAGGTTTGGCCGTCTGCTGCTTCCAGCGTGGTAGCGGGGAGCCATGCTGACACTTGGCATGACACTCACTGGTCCCTTCCAACCCTGTTGTCTACAGCCGCCTCCCGCCTGTACACAGAGAGACATCGACGGCACCATGGTCAAGGTGAGCGGGGCCAGGGCTGAGGAAACCTCCACAGGCCCGATGTGCCTTTTAGTTTGCCTCCCACCGCTGCCGCTTGAGTCTCCCCACCCCCCAAAAAAGTACAGTGTGAAATTTGATTTAGAGTCTGGGGTCCTTGGAGCTGGAGATGCAGCTCAGTGGGTGGGGCGTTTGTCTAGCATGAATGTGACCGACCGTGGTTCGGTCCCTAACGCCATGTAAACGAGGAGGGGTGGTGGTCTGTGAGTAGGATCCCACATTGGGGATGTAGAGGCAGGAGGGTCAAAGGTTCAGGGTTATCTCTGGATACATACGGAATTCAGAGGCCAGCCTGGGTTATAGGAGACCAATGGAGTTCCGTAGTCCTTCGCATCTCCTGAGGCTCTGAGGATCAATTGTTCCCCAATGCTTGCTAGGCAAGCCCTCGCAACTGAGCCACACCTCCAGCTGTCGCTGGTGGATTCAGGCCTTCCTCACCCTTCCCCCGCCTGATCCCACCTTCTCTCCCACCTGGCCACTTCCCGAGTGCCCAGTGCCCATGCTCCCCTTCCCCTAGAATGTTTTATTTTCTCCATCCCTCAGCCTCGTCCTCGAAACTGCGTCTGCCTTGTGCATTTCCTGTTAGCCAGAGTGGGTAGGTTTCTTCCCGTTCTCTGGATGCTCCATTTATACTCATTTCTAGGTCCTCTCTGGAACCTTCTGTTGCTTTTAAAAAGTGTGCATGTTATGAGGGGCACATAGCAGGGCGACCTTTGGAGGTCACAGAACAACCTGTGGGAGTCAGCTTTCTCCTTCCTCCCCGGGGGATCAGGCGTGGTGGCGGCACGTGCCTTCACCCACAGAGTTCTGTCATTGCTCCCTCTATTTTAAAGACTGGTTGATCGATGTGTGTTGTTTCTGAGCACAGAGGTCAACAGGGGCTGGGCTTTAGAGGGGTTGGTTTGCAGGACACCCGGCTTGTGACGTGGATGCGGGGACCAGATTCCGTCCCAGCCCCTCGGCTCGAGGCCTCCTCTCCTCTCAGGTCCTTCCTTGCATTCCCTCTTAATTTGCTTTCTGTTGCCGTGGGAAACACCTTGGGGGAAGGAGTCGGTTGTTTTCCCTTAGCGTAGACAGTCCATCGTGAAGGGGCTCCGGCAGGAACGGAGGCGCAGGGGTCCTGGAGGACGCTGCTTACTGGCTTGCTCCCCATGACTTGCTCAGTCTGCTGTCTTACCGAATCCAGAACCACCCTGCCAGGGGTGGCAGCACCCACCACAGCAGACTGATCCCTCCCACATCAGTTATTAATTCAGAAAATGCTGCACAGATTTGCCCACAGGCCAGTCTGACAGAGGCCTTTTCTCATTTGAGATTCTTCCGTCTTCCTAGATGAGCCTAGCTTGTGTAAAGCTGATTAAAAAAAAAAAATCTCCAGTTCCAGCCCCACTCCCTCTGGGTGACCCCGCTCTAATTTCCTGGCCCCCTGAAGGGCATAGGACGAGTGGTTGTGTAGATGGGTTGATGCCCTCTCTTCCCTACCCCGCTCTGTTCTTTTCCCAAAGCTGGGGTGTGAGGTAGAGGGCATGAACATCCTGGGCCTGGTGGTGTTCGCTATCGTCTTCGGCGTGGCCTTGAGGAAGCTGGGACCTGAGGGCGAACTGCTCATTCGTTTCTTCAACTCCTTCAATGATGCCACCATGGTCCTGGTCTCCTGGATTATGTGGTAGGTGGTGGGGACAAGGGGTGGGCATGTCTGGGGTCTTCATTAGAATCTAGTGTCTTCCGTTCCCCGAACGAGCGACTTGCCTTCTCCGTGCCTCGGTTTCCCCGTCTATGAAATGGGCACCATTCTGTATTTATTCCATGGCTACTAGGATTGATGCCTTTGCCTTCTTGATCACGCTAGAAGGTGATGGAAGATAGCCAGACCGATGTACCACAGCCTCCAATGTAACAGCATTGGTTCCTTTTGAATAAAGGATCTGAAACGGTGCCTGCCTTACCCAGTTGCCACAGTGTAGGTGAATCATGGAGGAAGCACAGGAAAAGGGGTTTATCTGGGGCGTGGTGCCCCACAGCTGCCAAGGACGCCTGTGTTCCATCCCCTGTGCCTGGCTCCTAACTAATAAGCAGCCGCCAGTGTGAGTGCTGTCCTTTGGTTCTCGAATGACGCTAGGAAGTGAAAGCAAAACCACACACAGATGCCTCTGGTCCCCTCCTTGTCCATCTGGTCCCAGAGTGTCTCCACCTACCTGGCCCGGATCTAAAGGACAGAAATGGAGAGAAAAGACAAGATGGTGGGAAGGAAGGAAGGAAGGAAGGAAGGAAGGAAGGAAGGAAGGAAGGAAGGAAGGACGCATTCCAGAGGCAGGTGAATCCCTGTGAGTTTGAGGCCTGCCTGTTCTATTCCAGGATAGTCAGGACTGTTGTTACATAGAGAAACTTTTTCTCAAAACAAACAAAAACTTTAAAAAAAAAAAAAAAAAACCCGGGCTTTTCTGGGACTGGAGAGAGTCCTGGCTTAGTGGGTAAGAGGCCTGGCAACTCTTCCAGAAGACCCGGGTCAGGAACCCGGAATCCATAGGGTGGCTTGCAAGCATCTCTAACTTCAATTCCAGGGGATCCATTGTCCCCTTCTGGCCTTTGTGGGCACTGCACCCATGTGGGACAGAGACATATGAACAATCAAGACCCCCTTACACATCAAATAAAAAATAAATCTTTAAGGAAAGTCAGCTTTCCAGTGGCTGGAGAAATGGCTCAGGGCATTCTATGCTCTTCCAGACGGTCTGGGTTTGATTCCCAGCATCCACACGGTGGCTCGTAACCATTTGAAACTCCAGCTCCCCGGGGCTCAGACCCCTTCTTCTGGCATTTCAGGGTGCTAGGTATAACAGACCTACATTCAGGAAAAACACTCATACGCACAGGATAAGATGGAAAAATTCTAGCCAGGCATGATGAAATGTGCCTTTAATCTCGGTCAGTATTTGGAAGGCGGAGGCAAGCAGATGGATCTCTGCAGGTTCAAGGCCAACCTGTTCTACGTAACGAGTTCCAGGACTGCCAGGGCTACATAGGGAAACCCTGTCTCCAAAAGAGAAAAAAACGGTGAACCAGAAAAGGCCATGCTCATTGGGTGTGTCCTGTCGTTGTAGATTTTTGGAAACAGGGTTTCACCATGTAGCCAGACTTGCCTCAAACGCAGTTCCCCTATTCCTGCACCCGAGTGAAGGGCACACTACCACATCCAGTACTATTTGTATGTGTGGTGCTGGGGATCCGACCCAGAGGGAAGGAACCACCACGGCCCCGGCCCTGGCCCTTCACTGGCTTGGGTGCAGGCCGTCGGCTCCATCACTGGGCCGCCTCCATACCCCTAGCATGCCCTGACCAGGACGATCACTGCCGAAGTAACCAGGTGGAAATGTGGGTGACAACGGCTCCCAAGACTGCTTGGTTTCCCGCCGTGGCGCTGCCCGTTTGCAGCTGTGTACTCATGTTAGACGTAACTTCCCCTGTGCCGTGGTTTTTCTCTGTAGGCCTTGGGGCCTATAGGCAGCTGCTTTCAGAGGTCACACAGGAGTTAATCTGTATTCTGTTCTCAGGACAGTACCTGGTCCCATTCCCAGAGTAAACAGTGGCAAATATTTATTTAAGCATTTGCACTTAGAAAATTTCTGGGCAAGTCTGAGTGGCTAGGACCTGGCCAACCAGCCCTCCCTAGCTGCCCAGGTGGCTGGGAACCTGGTGCCTTTCTTCTGTGTAAAGGAGAGAGCCCAGGAGACAATCAGCTATGGCAGCGAGGCAGGAGGGCGTTGGGAAGCCTAGCTGACAGCAAGTGCGTCTTGGGGTCTTCGTTCTAGGAGACAGGGATGGTTGTTGGACCAGAAGTGGGACTATCTACAAATGCCTCCCGGCTAGTGTCTCACTTCATCCTGTAGCAATTCCTGAGTTAGTAGTATTACCTTGCCTGGTTGGTGTGTTGTTTATTTTGTGGCAAAGACTAAAAGCAGAGTTTTGAACTACCACTGAGCCACACCCCAGCCCCTCACTGGGGGATTCTGGGTAGGGGCTCTACCGCTGAGCCACGCCCCAGCCCCTCACTGGGGGATTCTAGGCAGGGGCTCTACCGCTGAGCCACGCCCCAGCTTCCTTGAGATGGGTACCATGTGTATTCAGAGCCCGTGCAGGTTAGAAGAGAACACCAGATCCCTTGGAGCTGGAGTTCCAGGCTGTTGTGAGCCACCACATAGGTTTTGGAAACCGAACCTGGATCCTATGGAGAAGCAGCCAGTGGTTTTAACTGCTGAGCCATCTCTCCTACCTGGCCTCGGACTTTCGATCCCCGTAACTTTACTATACCTCAGTGTCTGGAATGGCAGCTTTGTAGTCCATTTTATACGCACATTCGGGGTGGCCCCACTAGCTATGACCGACACGCTTGTAATAGGAGCTCCCTAGGGCTGTCAGTCAGCCACGATCAAAGGCTTGGGGCAAAGGCCACAGACCTGGGGGTTAGCGCGATCCAGTTACACCTCTTTCTTTGTTTTTTCTGCGAGCGAGTTTCTGACAGCAGCCGCTTTTAGCAAGCAAACCCAGAAAGCAAATGACTCAGAGTGGAGGGCACTTTTCATCCTGGCAGGGATGGGAACACGCAGGCTTTTATCTCACAGCTGTGACACCTTCAAAGGGAGGAAGCGAGTCTACAGTGGCGAGTCTCTCACAGGCCAGGCGTGGAGTGGTGCCCTGGGCAACTCCCAAGACTTCAGGGAGAGGCTGGGAGGTGTGGGCAGCAGCAGTAACCTGTCTCTGTGATGATCAGGTACGCCCCTGTCGGCATTTTGTTCCTGGTGGCCGACAAGATTGTGGAGATGAAAGATGTCCGCCAGCTCTTCATCAGCCTAGGCAAATACATCCTGTGCTGTCTCCTGGGCCATGCCATCCACGGGCTTGTGGTTCTGCCTCTCATCTACTTCATCTTCACCCGCAGAAACCCCTATCGATTCCTGTGGGGTATCATGACGCCGCTGGCCACAGCTTTTGGGACCTCCTCTAGGTGAGAGGTGACAGAGGACCTGGGAGTGGGCATCGGTGTTTGAGAAACAAGGTTAGGCCACGGATGCTCTTTTCTTTGTCACCTTTGTCTTTTATGTGTATCAGGGTTTTACCTGCATGTATGTGTGTCCGCAGAGGCAAGAAGAGGGTGTTTGATTCCCCTGGGACTCCTGTTACAGCCCTGTGCTGCCTTGCGGGTGCTGGGAATTGAACCCAGGTCCTCTGGAAGGAAGAGCGATCCTGGGTTCCACTGCCCTCGAAAGAAGTGCGAGCACTGCTTAGCCTCTTTTTCTTCCTGCTGCTTTCTTGTGTGTGTCATCTATGTGTGCCTGTGTGTAAGTCAGAGAACACCCTCTCTGTTTTTCCTCCGTGTGCTCGGGCCAGCGGGCCTTCGAGTTTCTGGGATCCCTACCTCCCGCAGGGCTGCTAGACAGATATTTGTACTGCATGACTTATTTTCACGTGGGGTGGGGAGTTGAACTCTGCTCTTCATGTGTGTACAACCACAGCTATCTCTTCAACCCCCTTTGGTTTTAAACCAAAACACCGAAACAACACAAAAACACTTAGTCATGTGTGTATTTGTACACGTGTGGAGATCCTGAGGACAACTTGAGGGCGTGGATCCTTTTTGCTACACTTGGGGTTGAACTCGGGTGGTTGGGCTTGGCGGCAAACACCACCTACACGTTAGTCAGCCCCCTTTTCTCTTTTTGTGGTGTTTTGGATAGAAGCCACTACCTTTTGCCTGCTGGGGATGAGCCAGCCCTTCCAAGGGGAGCCTCACCCATCAGCCCTGACTGGTGGGTTCTAGCCACGTGCTTATCCGCTCTTTATTTTGAGACAAGGACTCAGTATGTTAGCCCGGGGTGCTCTCTAACTTGGAATCCTGGCTGGGTGTGGTTGTGCTTTAATTCCAGCACCTGCCAGTCGGTGGCAGGTGGATCTCTCTGAAGCCAGCCTAGTCTACATAGCAAGTTCTAGGCCAGCCTCCACTGCATAGTGAGAAACCCTGTCTCGTGCTGGGGGAAACACACATACACACACAAAGGAACTTGGTCCTCAGCCTCCCAGGTGTCCAGGTTACAAGCTGTATCACCACATCCAGCTTTTTGTGGGTGTTTGCAGACTTCCAGACACAGGGAAAAAGACAAGACAGGCCTAGAGTGAGCTTACCTTAACCCTCCCGTGCGTCGAGTGCTGCTCCTTACCCGTTTCACTGGGCCCTGGGTGCCTGCTTTGGGCAGGGAAGGGCATGGGAGAGCAGAAGATCCTCCAGACTGTGGGAGGACAGGGAACTTGGGCAGGTGGGCGGGTCTCCTGATGGTGTGGGTGGGGCTGAGTGGTAGGTGACAACTTCAGCTCGGAAGTGAGCCCCGCTGGGCTCACCCGGGCTCGCTCTGTGATGCCCTCCGTCAGCTCTGCCACGTTGCCCCAGATGATGAAGTTCGTGGAGGAGAAGAACGGTGTGGCCAAACACATCAGCCGCTTCATCCTGCCCATCGGCGCCACCGTCAACATGGACGGGGCGGCGCTGTTCCAGTGTGTGGCGGCGGTGTTCATTGCTCAGCTAAATGGGGTGTCCCTGGACTTCGTGAAGATCATCACCATCCTGTGAGTGCCTCGGAGCTGTGGCGGGAACCCCGCCCGCCCCCTTTTCCCATCATGGGTGGATACGGCCAACCTCACTTCCCTTCTCCCCAGGATCACAGCTACCGCCTCCAGTGTGGGGGCTGCGGGCATCCCTGCGGGAGGCGTCCTCACGCTTGCCATCATCCTTGAAGCCATCAGCCTCCCGGTCAAGGACATCTCCTGGATCCTGGCCGTGGACTGGCTAGTGTGAGTGGGGCCTTGGGAGTCTGGGGGTGCTGAGGAGTCCCCTGGGAAGGCACATAAGGACTTCTGAGCACAGGAAGAAAGACGGGTCTGGAGGGGGCTTGTGGGAGCCTAATCTCAGGTTCCTGGGGCCGTGGTGCACACCTTTAATCCCCGCACTTGGGAGGCAGAGGCAGGCAGGTGTATTTCTGAGTTCGAGACCAGCCTGGTCTACAGAGGGAAACCTTGTTATGAAAATAATGGTAATAATAATTTATGCGTTATTATTTGTTTGTGTGTGATAGGGATGGGGTTTGTTGCACGATGCTTCTTTTTCTCTGACGGCTTTTGTGTAGATTCTGAAGATCAGTCTCTTGTCTCCTGGCTTGTACAGCAAGCAGCTTTACCTGCTGGACCTTCTTGCCATTTTTTTCCTTTGCTTTGGGGTGGTTTTGTTAGGTTGAGACTAGATCTCATCATGTAACTGTGGTGGCTGCACAGGAATTTGCTGTGTAGTAGTCCAGGCAAGCTTCAAACTGGTCATCCTGCCTCAGACTTTAAAGCCGATATCCTTGGCCAGTCTTTGGGTTCTGTAAGGAACCCCAGAGAGGCAGTGAGCGGCCATATTTGTAGCCATGACTCCGAGGACAGGCAGCTTAGTTCTGACATAACTTTAATTCTCCTGTATCTCAATTTCCCCATCTGTACAAAGGGAAGAGACTAAAGTATGTGCTGTACAAGTATGAGGTCCTGAATTTGCATCCCTGACAGAGATGGCCAGCCAGTCTAACTGATGTGGTCGTATTCAATTCAGTGAGAGATGCCATCTCAAAACATAGAGATGTCAGATGTGGTGATGGCACACCTTTAACCCCCAGCACTAGGGAGGCAGAGGCAGGACAATCGCCGTGCATTTGAAGCCAGCTGGTCTACAGAGTGAGCTCCAGGACAGCTACATAAAGAGACCCTGTGTCACAGAACAGCTTTTCTAGTGGGAGACAGCAGGCCCCCTGGGCCCTGGCCCCTTCCTTCTGACCTTGCCGATGTTTGTACCCTTTTAGGGACAGGTCCTGTACCATCCTCAATGTGGAAAGCGACGCGTTCGGGGCAGGACTGCTTCAGAGTTATGTGGATCGTACCAAGACGCTGAGCTCAGAGCCTGAACTGATCCAGGTGAAGAACGATTTGCCTCTGAATCCACCGCCCCTGGCCCCAGAGGAGGAGAACCCTCTTCTCAAACAGTACCGCGGACCCGCCGGGGACGCTGCCACGTGTGAAAAGGAATCTGTCATGTGAATGTCAGGAGGGACTTTATGCCCGGTCCCTGGTGGCATCGCATTGGAAGTGGGAGTCATGAGGGCTGGAAAAATGGGCTGGCGTGGACTCTGGTGTGGGGTTTACGCAGTCTGGGAAAGTAGGGGTCCCTGTCTCCTTCCTGGAACGGATGTCGGGAGCCTCGTTTCGGGGGTATTATGCTTATATATGAATGTGTCCACAAATCTTCCCCCAGCGTGGCTCCCACTCACAGAGTTGACATTCTCTGTCATCCAGAGCCAGCCATCCAGCCTGCCTGTCTACCCAGGAGAGTTCTCTGTCTTCTAAAGGCAAAAGTATTGCGGTGCGATGCTATCTAATGGCCATGGCTGTAGGGTGTGTGTGTGTGTGTGAGAGAGAGAGAGAGAGAGAGAGAGAGAGAGAGAGAGAGAGAGAGAGAGAGAGAGAGAGAGAGGGCTTCTCAGCAGTCCCTCCATGACAACACTCTCACATGTCCCAGGGAAAAGCCAAGGATAAATGTTGTCACTCCAGAGCACATTTTTTTTTTTTTTTTTAAAGCAATAAAATGGTGTCAAATGAGGAGTTCTAAGAATCCAATACCTGTGTGCTGGCACTCACCTTTTTTTTTTTTTTTTTTTTTTTTTTTTGGTGGGCTTTCTGTGTCACCATCCTAGCTGTCCTGGAACTCACTCACTGTCAACTCATCTTTAAATTTCAACATTTGGGAAGCAGGTTTGAGGGGTCTTACCTGGGACAGGACACAGGAAGAAGGATGAGGAGCTAAAGGCCAGCTTGGGCTATGACACTGTCTTTTAAAAACAAAAAAAACATGTTTTATAGCTAGCCATAGTGGTGCACACCTTGAATCCTAGTGACCCAGAGGGCAGAGGCAGACAGATGTCTGTGAGCTTCATGCTGCCAGCCTGGTCTACAGAGTGAGTTTCAGGCCATCCAGTGCTACGACATAGTGAAATTCTATCTTCAAAGAAATACATATATTTTTTAATGTTTTGACTAAATAGGGCCTGGAGAGTTAGCTCAGTGGTTAAGAGCACTGGCTGCTCTTCTTAGAGGACCTGGGTTTAATGCCCAGCACTCACATGGCAGCTCATGACTGTAACTCCAATTCCAAGGAATCCGATGCCCTTACAGACATATATGCAGGGAAAACACCAATGCACGTAACAGAATAAATTTATAAAAGTATGCTTTGACTGAGCATATCAATGCCAAAGACTAATTTGGGCTTCACTGAACTCACCAGTGATCACCGGGTTGGTAATATGGCTTAGCGGTACAGAGACCACTTGTGAAGGCACACGCCCTGAGTTACATCCCTTGGACCCACCTAGTGGAGGGACAGGTACACCCCAATGTGTACACAAGTACAATGTAAAATACTTACAAATGCACATATTAAAGGGGGCTGGAGGGAGGGTTCACTGGCTGCTTTTCAGAGGACAGAGTCCACCCCCCAGCACCCACGTGGCTGTAACTCCAGTTGCAGGGGACACGACACCC
>JANBXA010000305.1:3150000-3197500 GCA_030556225.1 Cricetiscus sungorus | reverse complement strand
CCACTCCCCTCTACACTAGGATGGGCTAGGAGATCTCCACACACAGCCCCACCTCACGGCTTAAGAGCTGGGTTTGCTTCCTACCAAAGCCGGAATTCTCCTGTGGGCTACAAGTCGGCCTTGGCCTGTTCACGTCTTCTATTCTCCCGTGCACAGCCTCGCCTGGCCCAACCAAACAAGCTTGTTCAGACCCACACGACCTCCAGAGGCAAAAAGCAGCTTCCTGTACCCTGCTGTTCCCCCAGACCCAAAGATGTGAGCACCAGGGTTTCAGCCGCCTGTCAAGCTTAGGAGTGCAGGGTTGGGGTACTCCGGGCTCTCGATGACGCCGGGCCCGAACTTGAGCTCCAGAAAGCGGCGGTAGTTGTTGGGGGCCTGTGCCATGAAGCCCGCAAAGGGCAGGGGGACTAGCGGCTGCAGGAAGTGCTCCGGGAACTCCACGTCCTGCCGGTGGTCCAGCCACGTGTCCTTGGTCATGACCCCATTGCGGGGGTAGAAAGGCCACAGGTCCACGTGCAGGTGATTGCTCTCGCTGTACTGCACTCGGAAGAAGTCGCCCTCCACCGCCTTCTCCCACACGAAGCCGCGTTCGTCCACGACCGAGCCAGCCTCGGCGCCCCGCAGCTGCTCGCAGTTGCCCACGTCCTCCAGGTAGATGCCCAGGTCTACGTCGTAGTCCCAAGGGATAATGTCGCCGTGGCGGGCCGCACCCAGCAGCGAGCCGCCCTCCAGCCAGTAGCGCACGCCCGCCGCCTCCAAAACTCCCACCACGTAGCGCGCGGTCTCGCGGAGCGCGCGAAGGCAGCAGGGCGGCGTCCAGCGGCCCTCGTACAGGTAGGAGGGTGTGTCTCCCGCCACTGTCCCGAAGCAGCGCGCACTCTCCTTGTGGCAGCCGAACCACTCGAGCCGCCCGCCCTCCCAGCTCACCAGGCGGATGCCCAGCGCGCGCAGCAGCGCCGCCCTCCGAGAGCGCCCCTCGCGATCCGCCTTCCAGCGAGCGTGGGCCGTGGCCAGCGGGGGTTGGTGTGCGGCGGCGAAGGTCAAGTCCAGCAGCTGCACCGTCCAGCCCCGTAGGGCGGTCTGCAGGAAAAGGCTGGTGGCCAGAGGCCGCGCCAGGGGCACCGAGAGGTTGAAGAGGTCGCGGGAGCGCAGCAGCAGCACGGCATCACCATCTAGGGCGTCACAGCGGGGCGCGCCGGGCGCTGGACCATAGTGTGCAGTCCATTCCCGGAGGCTGACGTTCAGTGCCAGGCACCGCGCTGGGTTGGCGGTGGCGACCGGGGCGGCTACGAGGCGCGCGCTGCTCCCCCGGAGCGCCTCCACCATACGCTCCAGGTGGCCTGGTGACGCGGCCCGTGCTCCGTCCGGCACCAGGGCCACGAACTCAGTGGTCACGTATGTCTCTGGGCGCGAGGCCGCGGCTGGCCGGTCCAGGGCCGGCTGGAGCAGCGCTAGGCGAACGTTGGGGATGCGAGGCAAGGCCAGGGGTGGGTAAGGGAGGGTGTCGGCCGCCACCACCACGGGCTGGGCTGGATCCTGCTGCAGGAAGGAATCCACCAGCTCGGGGACAGCGTTGTCAAAGGCCTCAAACTCCCGAATCAGGACGGTGACACGGGGACCAGTGGCAGGAGTCCGGCGTGGGCCCCGTGCCCGGGAGTCCCTGGGCTGGTGTTGTAGCCAGGACACATAAAAGAAGACTAGGAGATTGAGGGTGATGGCGGCTGCCAGGGCAGCCCAGCAGCGGGTGAGCCGCATGGGGCCCCGATGTCAGACCTAGTCGGGGTGTTCGGGGCATCCTGGGAAGATAGGATGAAGAGGGAGACAGTTTTTAAAAGCCATAGTACATTGCACAATCCAGCTCTGGGAAAGCAGACGCGGGACGATGGAGAGTTCAAGGCAAGCAAGGGCTACAGAGTGAGACTTTTTTTCTCAACAAAACAAAAACGCAAAAGCAGGAGGAGGAGGAAAGAGGTAACCGCTGCTGCCCTTTAACCCCAGCACTCACTCGGGGGCGGAGGCAGTGGATGGATCGCCATGAGTTCAGAGCCAGTCTGGTCTACACACTGAGTTCCAGGACACACAGGGCTATAGGCCCTGCGTTTTATTTTTTAAAGACGGCCGGGGCAGGGCTTAGCAATAGAAGCCTAGAACTCACCGACAAGGAGTGCCCCGGGGGTGTGGCTTTCAGTGGCGAAGCTGCACAGCATTAAAAACATTTCATTCCCAGTACAATAAGGGGGAGGTGCAACCAAACACACAAATCAGGACTGGAGAGATGGTTCAGCAGTGAAGAGTATGGGAATTCCGTTCCCAGCACTCACAATGCTGTCCACGGGTGTCTAACTCCAGTTCCAGGGACTCTGATGTCCTTTCCTGGCCTCTATGGGCACCAGGCATGCATGTAGTTAGTACACAGACATGCACACAGGCAACACACTCATACACTTAAATAAAAGTAAGGCGAGGAACCAGGAGCACAGAGAGGTGAAGTCACTTGCTCAAAGTAGCACAGCGGAGAAGAGGGACATGGGTTTATATGCAAGAAGCTAGTTTCAGAATCCTGCTTCAAACCAGTGAACCAAACGGGCACAGTGACACTGGCCTTTAGTCGAAGTGTGGGACAGGTTGACCTTGAACTAGGTGTGTAGCTGAGGATGACTCTACCTACCAAGGGCTGGGTGGGATTATAGGCACGCACCAACCATCTTCCACAAGCACTCTCCCAGCTAAGCCAAGTCCTCAGGCTCAACCCTAGCCCTGGCCCCTGTGTCCAGAGATCTGTGTTCTGCAGCCCTGAAAAGACAGGCAGACAAAACAACTTGGGTAGGAGACAAGCAGGGGCATGGGTGAGCAACACAGGGCCTTGCCTAGGAAAAGGGATCAGGGAAGGGACAATGAGCTGACATCTCATTGGCTGCCCATTCCTTCCCCAGAGCATCTTACGTGGTATTAAACGTGTAATCACAGCTCTTGGGACGTGGAGGCAGGAGGATTAAAAATCCAAGGTTATCTTTGGGCACTGCTTGAGTCTGAGGCCAGCCTGGTCTACGACAGACAGTCAGAAAAATTCCAGACCAGCAGAAAACAGTGCATAAAATCTGGTGAGATGGGCCAGCAGGTAAAGTGCTTGACACAAAGTCTGACCTGAATTCTATCTCCAGGACCCACACAATAGAAGGAACCAACCAACCCCAGCAAGTTGTCCTCTGACCTACACACTCACACTCACACTCAAAGACACACATATATACACACACACCACACACACTCACACACCACACACACCACACACACCCCACACACTCACACACCACACACACTCACACACCACACACACTCACACACCACACACTCACACACACACTCAAAGACACACATACACACCACACACACTCACACACCACACACTCACACACACTCGCACACACACACACTCACACACACACTCACAGACACACATACACATACACACACTCACATACCACACACACACACTAACAGACACACATACACACACTCACACACCACACACACTCACACACCACACACACTCACACACACTCACAGACACACACACTCACACACCACACACACACACTCTCACACACATATACACTCACACACTGACACACACACACTCACACATACATACACACACACTCACACACACTCACACATACATACACACACTCATATACACACACTCACACACACTCTCACACACATACACACTCACACACACATACACACACACTCACACACACACTCACAGACACACATACACATACACACACACTCACACACTCACACACACTCTCACACACTCACACACTGACACACACTGACACACACACTCACAGACACACATACACATACACACACCACAGACACCCACACACACAGTAAATAAGTGGAAAGCTTAAAGTGCATGTAAGTGTATCACTTGGATTTGGCCTGAGCCTCATCACCCAGGCAGGGACAAAAAAAGAGGTCTATTCAGGAACAGGTAGTATCTCTGTGATTCTTGTGACATCAAGGGGACTTCTTACCTCCCTAGGTTTCAGGCTGAGGGTGATCAAGGAGGGTAGCTCCACCTTGAGTCATCTGCTCTGCTGAGGGAGGAATCAGAAAACATCAAATGAGCCAGCTCCATGCCAAAAAAAAAAAAAAAAAAAAAAGTGCAATTTCATCCTAACCACAAAAGAAGTCAAGGACTCGATTTTTCTGTTTAAAGCTGGGTCAGCACTTCAGTTGTCTCAGGGGTAGGGTGTCTGAGTAGAAGGTGCATCAGCTATCGGCTGTAAGCTATAGCTATCCCTCTTCTGTGGTGATGAAGGGCAGAAGTGACAGCAGTTGTTACCATGACAACCTCTTCCCTAGACACATGCATCCTTTGGAGATAATCCTAAAACATCCCCTGTCTCTCTGGATCATTAGAAGGTGGGAGATTGCCCTGTTATAGTAACCAGGGCATGGCTTTGACTGTTTCTCATCTCCCTGGAAATGGTCCAAGCCCTGTAACCATAGCAACTGTCCCACAGCAGCGCTTCTCTAAATAAAAACACCTGCTTGGTTTGTCCATGGACCTCCAGTACGGGAATGGGAGATAGTTACTATGGTAACACCACCTGGGTTGGCTTGGGGAGGGATGAGGCAGAGACATTCTTAGAGGAATGTCTTTGGGGCTGGGTTCTTTTCTACCTGAGCACTCGGTGAGGAGGGGTTGCCATAGTAACTGATGAGGATAGGGCCATAAGAACCACCAGGGACTTGGGTTACCTTAGCAACCTCCTCCCGGTGGGTACAATGATAGCTGAGGTTAGGGGCTGCACATACGGAAAATGGGAGGGGGCTGGAAGAGACCTCCAGGTTGGAAAGGGTTGCTATGACAACAGCCTTGGTCAGGGCTCGGGACGGATCCCACTCCCGAAATTACCCCAGGTGGTCTATTATTATTATTTTTTTCTTCCTCTTATTGAGAGAAAGTGACGAGGGGGGTGGTATTTGCATCTGGAGGGTGGCAGGGCTCTGACATTGGGGAGGGGGGAGAAAGAAGTCCCGTTGTGTCTCACTCGTGCGAGGGGGACAATTGCGAGGGGGCCTCCGCTCCTTTGCCCAAGCTGGGGCAGCCGCTCCCCCTCCCGTGGCGGCAGCATCTCGGGGCGCGCACAGCACCGGGGGGGGGGGGTCGAGCCCGGGGTGGGCGAGGCTCGCGCCCGGCCCCGCGCTCGCCGCCGCTCCCCTCGCCCGCCGCCATCGAGGCCGCGCGTCCGCGCACGCGCTCGCGCACGCGCAGGGGTGGGGGCGTGAGCGCGCGCGTCCGCGCAGGCGCGCGAGGCACAGCGGGCGCGCGGGCCGGCCCGGGGGCCTCCATGATGGAGGAGCGAGCGGCCGCCGCGGTCGCCTCGGCCGCCTCCTCCTGCCGCCCTCTGGGCTCGGGCGCGACCCCCAACCCGGCGGCGGCGGCCCCGGCCTCCAGCCCCGCTCCTGGGCCCGGCCCGGTGGGTAAAGGAGGTGGCGGTGGAGGCAGCCCGGGCTCCGCGCCGGGCCCGGAGCCGCTCAGCCTGCCCGGGATCCTGCACTTTATCCAGCACGAGTGGGCACGCTTCGAAGCCGAGAAGGCCCGCTGGGAGGCCGAGCGCGCCGAGCTGCAGGTGAGCGCCGCCGCCGCCGCCTGCCCACGCCCCGCGCCCGCCCCGGCCCGGCCCGGCCTCGCCTCACCCGCCGCCGCCGCCGCCGCCGCCGCCATCTTGCAGCAATGGCCGCCGGGACGGCCGGGAGGGGGCGGGCGGGGACGGCGGCGGGGTCCCCGGGGCTCCGGGGCGGGACGCGGGCCGGGGCCGGCGGCGGGAGCCCAGCCGCCGCGCTGCCTGGGGACACGGCTGAGAAAGGGGACGGATGAAAGCAACCCTGGTCTGCGGACGTAGCCGGACGCTGGCTGACAGGGCGGGATGGGCCAAGTGCCTTTTGTGTGTGATGACGGGCTCGATCGCCCTCGACAGCCACCGGGTACCAGGAGTCCAGAGAGAAAGTCTGAGAAGCTGGCCTGGTACCTCGGGGGAGTGTCTGGCCTGGGGCAATTGGCTGAAGAGTGGCCGCGCGAGCACTTGTCAGAGTGGGAGGAAGGCTCATGATGTCGCGTGTCCGGGATGGAGTTCTGTGGCCCCCCGGTCCACGTAGGACACGTCCGGGAAGGCATTGTGTGGCTGCGATCACGGGAAGGGCACTCACTGGGCATGCTCTTGAGGGTGCACAGCGACAGCTTGGGGGCTTGGAGGGAGTAGAGTGATGGTCCTGATGTGAACGACGCGAGGATGTTAGGTGGGAAGCCCTGAACTGTAGGGACTTTCGTTGGATATATCCGGTATGAAGACCGGAGCACCTGTGATGGACTTAGTGACTAGGAACAGAGCCAGATGCCTTCGGGTGATGAGTTAGGGGGGCGGCAGCATGGGGGTGGGGGTGGGGACCCCTTAGGAGGAGAAGTGTTTGTACAAGGGTCCCGAAAAGCACTCGATGGTTCGTGGCGAAGGAGTGTGCCTGGTGATTGTTGATGGAATAGGAGTTGGGCGGGCTCTGTGACCTTGAACCAGAGAGGTGCTGCTTGTGGGTAGTGGTCCTTCAGATAGAGGAATCAGAGAGTGTGAGAGCAGCTCAAGGCCTTCCGGGACCGGCCACCTGGGGCCTGATGGCTCCTAGGCCTGATGGCTCCTAGGCCGGGATGTTATTAACAGAAATAGTCAGCACTTGGCCTCTGGCAACCCACCTCTGTGTTTCCAACGTGCTCGTTCCTGTCTGATTGAAATAGGGCCACAAGTAGGTGACTGATTCGAATGTTGTCCATGGGGTGACATGGAAGAGAACATCCTCTTTTTTCTCCCATCCTCTGCTGCCGGTAGCTGAGGCTGTGGTGGGAGAGAAATCCTTATGTAAGTGTTCCTCGTGTTGTGCCCAAGTCTAACATCTCATCAGATCTTCTCAATACCCCTTTATGTAGGCAGTGCCAGTGTCATTACCTCACTCAGCAATAATGACAGCGGCTGCTGTTTCTTCAGGGTGTATTATGTGCTGGGCACTGCATTAAGTACTACGGTACACGCTATCTATTAATTCTTGTAGAATTCTGAGAGGGATAATGGTATCCCATCCTCTCCTTTTTAACAAACAGAGGAGGAGGAGGAGGAATGGGGTTTTGCACCAGAAGGCAAACCCTTCAGATCACAGCAGCAAGTCTGATCTTTCTTTCCCCTGTCTTGTTACTCAGCACAGGTGAGAAAAAGTCTCCAGGGAAGCTTAGAGGTCTCAGCAGGTCACCCAAGCCATCAGAGCAGAGTGAGGGCTGAATCTTGCCCCCCCCCAACTTGACATGAGCACAGCTGACAGCATCCACTATAACACCTCCCTCCCCTCGATGTGTAGCCCAAGCTCAGCTCAACCTTGCCACGCTCCTGCTTCACATTCTAAGTGTTGCGATTACAGGTGTGTCTGTCCCCTTGCTTAAGTAACCTTTTGTGGAGCTCATGGAGGGCACTCTGTAACAGGGGCCAGGATCATTACTTGTCCACATGCACAAGGTGAATGGGAATGTATTAGAATATGCCACTTTGTGGCTTCATAAGTCATATATTTAAGTCCCCTTTTCCTTTTAGCACAGAGAGCTTAAAAAAAATAACAGTGTAGTATTACCTTGGGTATTTATACCATAGCTTGTTTATTTTGACCCTTGTCAATGGGTTTTTAGGATTGTTTCTACCTTTCCAACCCTGTCAGAAATATCTTTGAGATCTCAAGAGACAGCTCAGTTCGTAAAGTACTTGCTAAGCAAGTGTGAGGGCTCGAGTTTGCCCCCAAGAACCCAGGTGAGAAAGGCGGACATGGTGGCGCAGCGCACACTTGTCCTCCAGTCCTGAGAAGGGGGTGGGCAGGCTCCTGGGGCTCACTGGTAGGCAGCCTACCCACCAAGAGCTCCGAGCTAACCAAAGAAAGGTCTTGTCTCAATAAACAAGGTAAGGTGCCTGAGGAATAGTGCTTCTGCATACATGCATGCATGCATGCATGCAGTCACACACACACACATACACACACACACACACACACACACACACACACACACACACACACACACGATATAGCTTTGGTGACTGAGTTTATCCTGTGTGATATAGAGTAGTGAAGTAGATCTCTTTATAAGATGATAATTGATCTGTTTTGTACCCCATTTTACACTTTTATTTTAATTTTTTTGTTTGTTTTGTTTCAAGACAGAGTCTCATTATGTAGCTCTGGCTATCCTGGAACTCACAATGTGGACCAGGCTAACCTTGAACTTTACAGAGAGCTGCCTACCTTTGCTTTTGAGTCCTGGGATAAAAGGCGTGCACTACCACAGCTGGCTAATTTTATTGTTTGTTTATATGTTGATTGTGAAGGACAGATGACAGATTGCAGGAGTTGGTCTTCTCCTTCCATCATGTGGGTCCTGAGAGAGCTCAGGCAGCAGGCTTGTCAGTGGCATCTTTACTCACCAAATCATCCTTGGCCCATGCGCCTTTCTCTTCCTTTCTCTCTCTCTTCCTTCCTTTCTTTCGTCTTTCCTTTTGTTTTGTTTGCTTTGTTTTTGGGTTTTTTTTTTTTTTTTTTTTGAGGCAGGGTCTCCCTCTGTGGCTATGGCTGTATTGGAACTGCATATGTAGCTCAGACTGGCCTTAAACCCACAGAGACACCTACCCACCTCACCCCCAAGCGCACACACCTCCAACTCCCAATTGCTGGAATTAAAGGCACTTGCTACTACATTTTTAGCTTTGAGTCAGGTCTTAGTCTGTAGCCTAAGATGTCCTCGAACTCAGTGCTTGAGTGCTGGAATCATAAGTCTGCACCATTATAGAAATAATCACACCCCTTTGTGATGGGCAGGCAGCATCCCTTCTCACTACCTTTCTCCCATCCAGCACTCACACTTTCTGAAAGGCAGCTTCCTTGAGACCCTTCATGACTGGGCAATGTCAGTACACGGAGCTGGTCCCTGCTGTTAATGATGCAGTGCCCAGGACACGGGTGGGAGGGGGCTGGCCAGGAGATTCCAGAGTTCAGAGCAGAGAAGTAGTGGAGTTGCACTCTGATAACAAGTAGAAATGTGTTGGGATGGATGGCTTCTCAAGCAGATGATGTGGCTCCTGCCCCTCAGAGACTTCTGGACCAGGAGAAGAGGCTGCTTTATTCAGGAGACTGCAAAGAACTCTCTGTGCTCGTGTATAAAGTCTACATGTGCTTCTGAGGAAGGAGCCCTCAGGTCGAGGTCTGAACCTGATGTTCTTGGGGTGGAAAGAGTCGCTGAGGCTCTGGGGAGAAAGTGTGCAGTTCCTCCTCCCCTCAGCCTCCTGGGCTCGTGGGATCCAGTGAAAGTTCCCTGCCAGGAGCTGTGAGCTGTAGGTTCCAGGCCACACAGAGTGGGAGCTCAAGGGGTGGGAAGATCTGCAGCAGGAAGATGCTGCCTTAGAAGAAGCAGCCTGGAAGAGATGGCAGCCCCAAGTTGGAATTCAGTGTTGAGCCCTTCCTTGTGGCTGGAGGGCGTGGCACTTCTAGCTCCCCGCTCCCCTGCTGCCCTCATGTAGGACACTGACAGGCCAGTGCCAGCACTTCCTAGTTTTGGTGGGATCCTTCCTGGTTCTCCTTCCTCTCTTTTGTGCCGGAAGAACTGGGAAGAGGATAGCAGACTGGGAGGGTGCTGAGGAGACCACTGCTCAGCTAGTCTCAGTTCTTTGGGTTTTAAACAGTTTCCATTGGATTTGTTTACTCTTGTGTTTGCAGAGATAACACACATTAATGCCACCATGCTCAATTTTATGTGATGCTGGAGGTCAGGGTTAGGGCTTTGTGTATGCCAGGCAAGCACTCTGGCACCCTCGGCCAGTCCCAGCGTTTCTGTGGCTGCTGCTTTTATTGGGTGCAGCCTCTTAGAGCTTTGGCAAATTCACACTTGGTTCTCCACATTGTAGTTGTGATGGCTTTGGTACACATCTGGTTATAGCTCTCTTCTGTGGCTTCCAGCAGACATGTGGCCATCTCAGTGGCCCATGACCTTTCTCCCTTTGTTCACTAACCCTGGTTTCCCATTCGGATGCATGTAGCCTTGCTGTAAGGTCTGCCCTGTCCGGTTGTCTCTGTCTTCTGCCTGAAGCTCCCTTCCCGCCCTTCCCTAACTTGTGGTCAGCCTCAGTTTTCTGTTAACCATGGGTAAAAATGGAGGTGAGAGGTAGCAAGCCCGGGGCACAGGGGCCGGGTAGATGGGTCAGGGTCCTGCCAGCCCCGAGGATGAACAGCTTGAGTGGCCACCTGAGCATTGCCTGGGAGGACCAGGCAGCTCAGCCTGCGAGCTTTTGGGGGAGCCCAGGAAGCACCTCAGACCTGTGATGTGCATGGAGCGGGGCCCCAGGAAGACAGCCGTCTGCAAGGGCCTGGCCTCCCAGGGCTCTCTTCCTGAGGGGCTGGGGTCAAGGGTTAGGTCCCATTGACTAGCTGGGATTCTGAATTAGTGGACAGGGAAAGAAAATGAAGAGAGGCAAAGGTGGAGACCGGTAAGGCAGCCCTCATTGTAGGATGGAGCTGCATATGAGGGACACTGTCCATGGCGCTCTGTTCTCTTAAAAGAGGAAGGCCTGGTGAGCTACTTAGTGTCTGCAACAAATCAGCGGCAGAGCCAGATGTGGCCCCCAGGCTGCCTTGGGCTGGAACAGTGGAGCCATTCTGGGAAAGCCAGCAAGGGCCCGTGCTCTGGGCTTTGGTAGAAGGACTGACTAGGGCAGCCCAACTAGCAGACAGGGAGGGGAGCTTGGCAGGAACTGTATACCATATCTGTGGCACATCTCCTCATGCCCTGGGCAGCATCAGCTTTGAACGGCTGCTGCATTGCAGTGAGAGCTGAGCCTCGACTCCTACTCTTGTCCCTGAGCGCCAGAAGTAGCTTCCTACGCCTCCCAGCAACAGATGTTCTGAAGAAATAGTGGGATACCACCTCCACCAGAAACCATAGGGACAGCAGCTGATGGGGGCAGGGAGGAGTTCGGGGCTGTTAATGCTTAACACCCCCAAACCACCCTGATCTAACTCCTCAGAAGGCAGAGCCAAGTCAGGCCACGCTGTCCCTGTTTGGACCTCATGAGTTAAAAATGGCTCCTCAGCTTTTTTCTTCCTTTTCTTTTTTCTTCTTTTTTTAAGGTAGAGTCTTAATCTGAGCTCACACTGGACTTGACCTTGTAGCAATCCCTTTGCCTCAGCCTCCCCAGTGCTGAGATTATAGACTGAGCTTTTTTGTGGGTGATACTCCTAGAGGCCCTGGAGGTGAGCCAGCCTGTCCTCTCTTCCTGTTGTACACTGGCATCTCTGTGACGGAGGTGCTGATGCTGGGCCTGAATTGAGGAGGGAGACACAGCATCAGTGGCCCTCAGCCCCTCAGCCCTTCAGCCATGCGGTCCTCCTTTCTCTTGTGTCCCAGGCTCAGGTGGCTTTCCTCCAAGGCGAGAGGAAAGGCCAAGAGAATCTAAAGACGGACCTGGTGCGGCGGATCAAGATGCTAGAGTATGCGCTGAAGCAGGAGAGGTGAGTCCTGCCCGCCAGAGAGGTCACTGTTCCAGGCGGGGGTCAGGCTGCTAGCTACACTCCTGCCAGCCAGCAAAGGAAGGTTCCCGGGAGTGGCGTGAAACAGATTGTGGTGGGTGGAATCGGCTCCCAGCAGCAGCTTTAGGGACTTTGGCAAACCTGTGTGCACCAATTCTGGATAGCTTATTCTTGCCATTTCTGATGGTATTGCTGGCCATGGTTCAGCCAGCGTGGCTGGGAAGGCACTGAGGCTTCAGGAGGAGGGTAACCGAGACTCTTAGAGCTGCTGCCTGTAGGGCAGGGAGTGAATGAAGGAGACCCTGGACTTGGGCTCTCTGAGGGGGTCTTTTGCCCTATCTGCTCTTTTTTTTTTAGATAGGGTCTTTTCTGTGTCCTGAAATTTGCTCTGTAGACCAGACTGGCTTTGAACTCATGGAGATCTGCCTACTTCTGCCTCCCAAGTGCTGGAATTAAAGGTGTGTGCCACCACCACCCAGCATTGCCCTGTCTACTCTTCACTACTCATTTGTTATTTGCTGTTTTAGGGCCAAATATCATAAACTGAAGTTCGGGACAGACCTGAATCAGGGAGAGAAGAAGACAGATCTGTCGGAACAAGGTACCCACATTTGCATCCTCTCTTGGCCACCCCCAGCGCAGCAGCTGCTTGGCATGGAGAAGTTGCAGATGGCCTGCACTTTCTTACTTTGCTCCATGAAACGCGGCAGTGGCTGTGGGGATGGAGTTGCGTGCTTAGTGTCTCTTCCCACAGCCCTGTGCCAGACACTGCCCAGCCCTACCTGGCTGCCACCCTGCTCTCCTTGGGACATGATAGATGCCCCAGCAGCCCTGCTTCCTCCTGTTAGGGGAGTGAGTGGAACTATTTATAGCATGCTGTGGATGCTGTGGAAAGCGTAGGAAAGACATTGAGGAGGTGGTGTGTTTGTACTGGGTTGTCATCCAGTCATTTACCCTCAAAAATTGATACATTATGTGCTGGCTTCCTGTCACAGAACAGGGACACCGCAGAGAGCAGGATAGATGTAGTCCTGTTCTGTGGGCACTGGTGGCTTCAGCTTCTGGATGGAGGGCTCATATGCCCTTGGGAGTGAGGGGATGTTTTCAGGTGAGCACTAGTGTTTGGTCAGTGCAGATGGACCCAGTGGCAAGGGCACCAGTGTGCTTGGCTGTGCTGCTGATGCTGGGGGTGTGGTCTAGGGCTCTGTAAAAGCCTTGCCTGCAGGGCTAAAGAAGGTCATCTTCTCATGGCATGCTTCTCCTACCAAGATGTAAGCTCCTGATTGCTGAGGCCCAGGCATCTAGCCCAGCCGTAGATATGCCCAGTGGATGCCTGATGAGCGGTTCACAGAGCAGGTTTCCAGCCAGTGTCACCTCATCCTGAGAGGCTGATGAGAGGCAGGCTTTCATAGGTGCTCAGAGCTGCTCCAGGAAGTGCAGAGCTGACTCGATCCCAGCCATGCGTGTGGAGGCACAGCTCTGCTGTTGTTGGGGGTGGTTGGCAGCGGCCAGTCAGGAGCCTAGCAGTGAGGAGAGCTTCCAAGAGAGGAGTCACTCTCTTGGAGTGGGAGAGTGGGTGGAGCGCACTCAGGAAGTGAGGACAAGGGCTGTGATGGTGCAGATTCAAACTTGTAAGAGGACGGAGGGATGACAGGAAAGTGTCCATGCCATGACTGAGATGGCCTCTTTTCTCCCTCTAGTCTCCAATGGCCCTGTGGAGTCCGTCACACTGGAGAACAGCCCACTGGTGTGGAAGGAGGGGCGACAGCTTCTGCGACAGTGAGTGAGGGGGAGGGTGGGGCAAGATGGAGCATGGGACACACAGCATACTTGGCTCAGAAGATAAGCCCAAGGAGTCCTCAGTCCTTCCTGCCCTCACCGGGACGTGAACTATCAGGGTCCCACCCTGTGTCACCGATGGGAACTAGGGGGAAGGGTTGCAGCACGGGGCGCCCTCCCTCACCCCAAACTTGACCCTGCATGCTTCTGACATTTCCTTTCAAAAGAATAGTGTTGGGAAAAAATATTTTTTAAAGAGTCAAGTTAAATTATAGCAATAGTGGTACTTAGGTGCTGTGGGTTCAACCCAGGTTCTCGAGAAGGTGAGTCCTATTGGCTTGCCCTCTGAGAGGCCAGCTGTCCTACCTCCTGAGAGGAGAGAAGCCCCAAACAATTGCTGGACCACCAGCCTCCAGCCAAATCAGGATTTTTGTTACTTTAAAGATTTTAGCATCTTAGGATACCTGAGAAGTAAATAATTCCATTTCTGAGGAAATATGACCGTGTACACACTGGCATCTCCACCGTTAGCCTCAGCATTTGGAGAGGTGTCCTGCGTTGAGAATGGTCTCTGTACTGTGTTAAGAGCCGGGACTCTGCTTTTTCTCTTCTTAGGCTTTGTAATGCTCTAAGTGTTATCTAATGCTCTGTATAGATAGCTAGGTCATATAATGTTCAGGATCTCACGGATGGAATGTGACTTAAGGGGTGAGCCCTTACGTACTGTGGGCCAGGCCGGAGTCCATCCCCAGCACCACAAAGATCACCACCGTGTAATAGGCACCCTCTGGAAAGCCAAAGATCTCAAGAGCCAACCATTGGGAGGTGTTTTAGTCTTAGGACTCATGACAGACCTCAGGAAGCTACTTCGACTGCCTTCAGCTCACTCTCTGCAAACCACTGCTAATGTGGGCACAAATAACCCCAGAGAGCTATGAAACAAATGTATTGAGCCAGGCACAGTCCTGTGTGTGTGACGGCTGCCTTGCCCCTGAGTCTCACTGGTGTAGAGACCAGTTGATAAATGCCTACAAGACCTACAGTGGGCTCTCGGGCAGTTACCTCTAGAGCCCACCTTCCAGACTGCCAGGCTTCCCCACCCCTCTGTCCCCTGGGAGATAAGAGCCCGGGCCATGCACAGGCATTGCAGACATGAGACAAGCAAAGGAGGGAACAGGCACCCTAGGGGGCCTCTCACAGAGCAGCGAGGCAGTGTCGTCCCTTACCTTTGGAAGCTGCAGATACCCATGATTGACTTTTTCATCTTTTTCTCTTCTTTTTCTTTTTCCTTTAGGCCAGTCTCAGCTGGCTTCAGTTTTTTAAGTTGCAGAAGTAATAAATGCTCAGGTGTAGAAGTAAGTAGAACAATACGCAGCGTTCCCTTGCGGGCTGCGGATGTAGCGCAGTGGTAGAGCGCTTGCCTCGCATGCTCAAGGCCTGGGGTCCTTCCCCAGTACTGCAGGAAAAACAGTGTACTCTTGTGTCCTGGATCCTCCCCTGCAGAGGTCACTGTTGCTCAGTTTATGTCTGTCTTCTAGACGTCCGGGAAGCAAACACAAGTGTGTGTCTGTGTGTGATAAAAACACACACACGCCTTCACACTCGTTTATAAAACCTGGGATTTCGTGGAACATGGAGCATACGCCATGTTCGCTGTGCTGCTGATCACAGCCATCTTTCTGTGGTGCTCTGCCTTCGTCACCTTCTGCCTAGTGTCCATCTATGGACACCTGGCTTTTCCTGCACGTGGGCTCTCCCCTACATGTCGGGGACACAGTGTGGCATAGCAGCATGCATGGGGACCAGGGCTTCCATTGAGAAGTGTCAGAAGGCAAACTGCTGCTCAGGGTTGCTCTGAAGCATTGCCGTCTGCTCTTTGGCCCTCAGGAGGCTGCTGGGTTCTGCATGGCCCCAGCAGCCAGAGTAGCTCAGTTCATGTGTTACCTGACCTGGCTCTGCTCCCACAGGTACCTGGAAGAGGTGGGCTACACAGATACCATCCTGGACATGCGATCCAAGCGTGTGCGTTCTCTTTTGGGTCGTTCAGTGGAGCTCAATGGGGCCACTGAGCCTATCGAGGGGCCACCCAGGGCTTCACCAGGCCCAGGAGGACTTAGCGGTGGCGAGTCTCTGCTGGTAAAACAGATCGAGGAACAGATCAAGAGGTGAGACCCTGAGCAGGAATGTTATTCTTCCTCTCCCTGAGGGAGGCGGGGCAGTAAGTCAGCTGTTCCCAGCTGTTGTGCCAGCCCTGCTAGATCGTGGTGTGGTGTGGGCTCCACCATTGCTAGGCTTCTTCTTTAGGTTGTCCTAGCCGAGGGTAGACCTCAGGTGGTTTGATTGTAGAAGGAAACATGCCAGGAGGCGTCTGCTCTTGCCTCAGGGCTCATTTTGTTCATCTTCCCATCGGTAGTTGGTATCCATCAGAAGCAGTAGTGTCATCACCAGGTGATGTTGAGTGCTATGAAGAATGTGAAGAGGGTGACAGGAGATTGCCAGGTACTGTGGCTCACCCCGTGGTCCCCGCTACTCAGGAGGCAGACACAGGGGACTGCTTGAGTACAGGGCTTGGCGATCAGCCTGGCCAGAAAAGGAAATAATAACAATAATAATGGTAATAATGATAGTAGTAATGATAATAACAGAAGTAGTACCCCTCTTGGTGACTGGGAGATAGGACTACTTTGTGGGGGTAGCTTTTGGCCAGAGAGTAGCAGGGAAAAGTGCTCTCTAGGCAAGGGAAGTACTGAGGGCCAGCTTCAGAGGCAGAAAGGGCTTGTTTTGTGTGGGAAGTAGGAGACCTGTGTGGCATGGCTGTTACAGTAAAGGCATGAGCCTTGTGGTCTGTGGTCTATGGTGAGGCCAGCTCTCAGGAGGCAGATCACGAAGAGCCTCCCAGGCTAGATACATAGTGGATGCTTACCCACAGGGCTGTGGGAAGCCAGGGGTTTCCAGCAGGTGTATATCATCTGACTGCTTAGTCTGCTTTGAGCAGAGTTTGCGGAAGCAGGGAGGCCAGGCGGGGGCTTACGGTGGGGTCTAGGCCAGGGCTGATGGACAGGTAAGAAATGTGAATCATCACTTCGGGTAGGGTGGGAAAGAGTCTGCGGAATGGATTGGTGCCTTCTGAAGTCAGGAGCCTGGCAGGGAACCGCAGGAGTTGCAGCCGTGCAGCAGTGTTGAGGGTAAGGTGTCTGTGTGTCCCACATCAAGAGGCCACGTGTAGCTTGGAACCCTAAGCATCTCTCTAGTTTACAGCACACTGGTGTTTGGGGAGGAGTCCCAGTGTGGTCCCCAAGGGCTCCTAGGTCTAGAGATGGACAAGGAGAGCTGCAGGAGGAAGCAGCAGCCAGAGAGGAGGCAGAGGTGGGTGTGGAAGGAGAGTGTTGTGGCCAGAGAGGATGCTCTATATGATCTCCATAGAAAGTGGTAACTGTGTCCTGGCAGTGACAGTTGTGCTGTGACAGTAGACAGCAGGAGGCGATGGGTGTTGCGGAGTGGCTACTGCTCTTGGCGATTAGGACAGAGGCGCTAGGCTAACCCCGCTCATATTTGACCTGGCCGGGTGTGGATCAGGCATGTTGAGGGGTGCTCTGTCACTGGTTGGAATTGAGTGGATGGCAGGCAAAGCTTAGGTCTGTACGGAGGTCGCGGGAATGATGGTGCATGGCAGAGACTGAATAAGAGGCTGTGCATGCTCAAAGCCCAGGCTCCATGGGGCTTAGGAGCTCACCTATGCCTGGGGTGCCTCCCTCTCTGACATCTTGTCACCTGGCCAGACTGGCATCCCTCCGTCTATTTTGCTATCTTGGCAGAAATGCAGCAGGCAAAGATGGCAAGGAGCGCCTGGGTGGCTCTGTTCTGGAGCAGATCCCCTTCCTGCAGAGCTGCGAGGATGAGGACAGCGATGAGGACGATGAGCTAGACAGTGTTCAACACAAGAAGCAGCGTGTTAGGGTGAGTCTCCCGCAGCTGCCCTAGCATCTGCCCGGCCTTCCCTGGCCCCAGATACATAAGGCCCGTCCTGCCTGTCCATTTGTGGCCCTACAGGCCAGCTCGGTGCCCCGACCCACGTAGGGCTGCTTCCTTTCAGCCAGACTGACCCCCACCCTAAGCTGAATGTTTTTACCTGTGGAGTAAATGTGCCTGCGCCCAGGCCTGGGTGAGGTCTGGGGAGTTCCGGTCTGCTGCTGTGGTCAGGACCCTTGCCTTTGGACACTGATCTTGAGGTAGCATCCTGACCTCATGGGCATGTCCTCACATCTGGCTCCCAGCACCCAGTATGGCCCTACCTCCATGGTCCTGTGCTGTTTTCAGGATTCTGTCCTTGGTGTGGTGTGGCCTTAGTTGCCCATTAAGCATCTGCTGATCCCTTCACAGCCCAGCTCTGAGTAGGCCATTGACAAGATCACAAATGGAGCAGCAGGGGTCTGTGGATGGCCGCCTAAGGATGTGCTGGGGTGGGGGTGGGGCAGAGCCACCAGCTGTGGGAAAGGCCTCAGCTTTTCCTGAACTCCACTTTCCCAGATGCGGCTTCTGTGACTCTTTCCCACTCGGTCCAGCCTCCCCTTCTCTGTCTTGCCCTGGGGCCACATGGGATGTTTTGTCAGCTTCCAGAGCTCTTGGGTTCCCTTCTCTGGACCCTGACAGCCCCTTGAGGTGGTGGTGAGGGGCTTGGCTTCCACTCTGTCCTTAGGGCCCCTAGCATGACTTAGCACAGGGTCCTGTCCAGATGGAGCAAAATGGCAGACCTGGAACCTTGCAGGAGGCAAAAGGCTAAAGGGTGTCTTTGATGTGGGTATTCCAGGTTGGCAACCTGGTTCAGATGCTACCCCCACTTGGGATTGCCTTTCCTTTTGTATGTGTATGAGAGGGAATATATGTATGCAGCTGCTTCTTCATGTGGACGTCAAGGTCTACTTCCTCAAGAGCTGTCTACCTTGGGTTGCTTGGGTTTGTTTTCATTTTTCGTGTTTTATTTATTAGTCAGAATTCTCTAGGAGTATAGAACTAGTAGAATAAACCTATGGCCAACTAGATAAATATAAATAGATGGATGGATGGATGGATGGATGGATGGATGGATGGATGGAAAGAAGATTTATTAGGATGGTTTACAGGCTGTGGCCCAGCTTGTCTACAGTGACTACTAAGGGAACATTCAACAATCCAGTAGTACCAGGCAGTGGGAGGGAGTGCACACCTTTAGTCCCAGAATTCAAGAGGCAGAGGCAGGTGATCTCTGTGAGTTTGAGGCCAGCCTGGTCTACAGAGTGAGTTCCAGGACAGCCAAGGCCACACAGAGAAGCTTTGTTTATAAAAAATAAACAGACAGACAGACCAAACGTGCAGTCGTTTCTGTGTCCACTAGTCTGGATGTCTCAGCTGACCTTAGTTATCTGCCAGAACCCAGAAGGGGAGGCCCCCTGCCAGAGGAGGGGTGGACCTGCTAGTGAGGGTGGACAGCAGACCCCGTTTCTTCCATGTCCTCGTTTGTTATAGGTGCCAGCAGGCGTGGCACGCACTTAAAGCTGGATCTTCCCACTTCAGATGCTTAATTAAGGGAACCCTCACAGGTGTGCCCAGGTGCTTGGGTTTTAGTTCATTTCGGATGTATTCAGTTGACAACCAAGAATAGTCATCAGTTGACAACAGTTTTTCTATATACTCCTGTCTATCCTGGCGCTTGATATGTAAACCAGGATGGCCTGGAACTCAGAGACCTCCTTCTGCCTCTGCCTGCTGCATACTGTGATTAAAGGCTTGCACCACCATGTCTGGCTTGCCTTGCGTTACTGAGACAGGCCTCCCACTGGGCCTGGACATGCTAATAAGCCTTCAGGCGGGCTGACTAGCAAAGCTCAGAAACCTCTTCCCAGCACTGCATTGCAAGTACGCACTGCCATACCTGTCTTTTTACCTCGGTGCTGGGGCTTGAACTCGGGGCTTGAGACTCGTTTGGCAAGCAATCACCTGAGCTGCCTCCCCAGCCTCTTGGGACTTTTCTTCTGAGTCTGGATGATGCTTTCTCTTGGAACCAGCCCTCACAGCAGAAATGGTTCTCTGCTGAATTTTGCTTTTGTGCTCTGTGGTTCTCAGCCTCACACATGCCAGGCAAGCACTCTGTGCTCATGCCTCATCCCAGCCCATTTGTTCACGTTTGAGGCCATCCTGGTTTACATATCAAGCGCCAGGATAGACAGGAGTATATAGAAAAACTGTTGTTTTTGAGGCAGAGTGTCACATGGATTGAGGCTAGCCCAGAACTCTTGGCCATCCTTCTGCCACAGCCTCCTGAGTACTAGCTCAGTCATGAGCCACCATAGCCATCCTCCCCGACTGCTGCATCCCAGAAGGCCCGAGCACGTCACGTGTGTGTCCCTCACTTGTGGGTGCCCACCTCAAAGTTGTCATTTCTAGATTGAGACCCTGTGCATGGCCACCTTGGGAGTCAGCTGTGTCCTGGGGCACCACAGTCTGTTGGTGCTGCCCATTTTTGGGCCCAGCTTGAATTTGGGGACTTGAGGCAGTTGGCTCCATTCTGTCTAGCTTGTTCTCACACGCATAGGCTGGAGCAGTTTGGGTCAGTGCACAGGGCTGTGGGGTAGAATGAAGCTGTGTCTGTAAGCTCCGCCCCGGAGTCACTGGTTCTTGCTCAAACACACAGCTGGGTGACAAGTGTGTGTCATCACTGTTAGTTTAGTCCCAGAGTGAAAATACAAGGTTCTGCCCCCTCCCCCCCCCCCCGCCCCCATTGTGTGACTCTGTTTAGATGACTTCCTGAGAGCCGTGTGCTGGGGAGGGCTGTGAGGAAAAGATGAGAGGCCCCTGAAGTCTCCAGATCTGGGCTTTGGGAAATGAGTGGGTGGCTGGCCTTTTCCCGGGATCCAGCTGATTTGGTCTGTGGACCCTAGCCCCTCCCCCACTTCTCTCCCCACCCAGCTCCCGTCCAAGGCCCTGGTCCCTGAAATGGAGGATGAGGATGAGGAAGATGACTCGGAAGATGCCATCAATGAGTTTGACTTCCTGGGCTCAGGAGAAGATGGGGAGGGGTCTCCAGACCCTCGACGTTGTACTACAGAGGGGAACCCCCATGAGCTGGGTGAGTTGGAGACTGACTGAAGGCCTGGCTAAGACAGGATCTGACCCTGTATGCTTCAGCTGCTTCCTGTCTGGGGCTCTGCCCAGGCGGATATACTTCCTGAGATGGTCAAGGATAGCTCAAGCCGCAAGCCAGGTCCAGGCCCTTACTCTTCCCTGGAAAGTCCCTGCAAGCCACATTCAGGTGGCCCCGCCAGAAGCCAGCTCCAGCCTTAACAGCAAGTGTCCAGTGCCTGTCCAGCTGGAGCAGGGGGCAGGATGAAAACCGATGGTGGAGAAGGGGATGGTGCTGGGTCTCCCTGCTTTGTGACTCCTGGCCAGAAGGGCCAGGGGGTCCCCGGGCCTAGGGCAGAGTCAAGATTTGCCTGCCACCTCTCGCTGGGTCCCCAGTCTGTCTGTCCCTGAGACCAGTGCTTCACAGCCTCCACTATTGTGGGAAGGCAGACTGGCCCGCAGCGCTGGGGTGGCCCTGACAGACTGGCCCGCAGCGCTGGGGTGGCCCTGACAGACTGGCCCGCAGCGCTGGGGTGGCCCTGACAGACTGGCCCGCAACGCTGGGGTGGCCCTGGCAGACTGGCCCGCAGCGCTGGGGTGGCCCTGACAGACTGGCCCGCAGCGCTGGGGTGGCCCTGACAGACTGGCCCGCAACGCTGGGGTGGCCCTGGCAGACTGGCCCGCAGCGCTGGGGTGGCCCTGACAGACTGGCCCGCAGCGCTGGGGTGGCCCTGACAGACTGGCCTGCAGCGCTGGGGTGGCCCTGGCAGACTGGCCCGCAACGCTGGGGTGGCCCTGGCAGACTGGTCAGCAGCGCTGGGGTGTCCCTGACAGACTGGTCAGCAGCGCTGGGGTGGCCCTGACAGACTGGCCTGCAGCGCTGGGGTGGCCCTGACAGACTGGCCCGCAGCGCTGGGGTGGCCCTGACAGACTGGCCAGCAGCGCTGGGGTGGCCCTGGCAGACTGGTCAGCAGTGCTAGGGTGGCCCTGGCAGACTGGCCAGCACTGGGGGGACATCCTTGCTCATGCCTCTTCCATGCAGAAAGCCGTCGGGTCAAACTGCAGGGAATTCTTGCTGACCTCCGGGATGTGGATGGACTGCCCCCCAAAGTGACTGTCCCGCCTCCTGGCACACCCCAGCCCCGGCCTCATGAAGGTAACCTCCTGTCTCACACCCTAGTAACTTGGGGGTCTATGACAGAGTGGGGGGCTGCAGAGCTAAGCCCGGGGTTTCTGTGTCCTCAGAAGTAAGGCCCAGTCTCGAGTCTGCAGCCTCCCTGTCCCAAAAGGTTGTCTGTCTGTCTGTTTCCCTCTCTTTTTGTCTGTCCTGCCCTGTCTGTCTGTCTGTCTGTCCCTGTCTTCCTTTCCAGCTGCGATTCTTGATCCTGTCTTCCTGCCTCTCTTCCTTGCTCCTTATCCTTTCTGCCTCTCTCTGCCTCTCTCTCTCTCCCTGGCCCTGCCTGCCCCACCCACCCCTCCCCCCTACCAGGTTCCTTTGGCTTCTCCTCAGACGTCTTCATCATGGACACTATCGGGGGCGGGGAGGTGAGCCTGGGGGACTTGGCAGATCTCACCGTCACCAATGACAACGACCTCAGCTGTGATGTAAGTTCTTGGGGTGCCCTATGAGTTCTTGGCTCAGCCCTGACCGTGTTGCAGGTCTGGGTTCTGTCCCTTTCGTGTGAGGGCTGTGAGAGGTCATTCTGTAGCCCCAGCAGGGGGCTTAACACACCACCCTTAGAGCTGGTGTCTGGCTCAGAATGGGGGTATGGGGAGGTGGTTGCCAGCCATGCTCCCCAACTCAGGTCCTCTGTTGTGAGCGGAACGGGGGCTGGGATGAAGGGGCCTCGTGCCTGGGACTCTGCTGTGCACCTTGGAGGGTCACTTGGGACTTTCTGGGTTAGGTTTGGATGCATTTTTCCAGGGCAGGAGATCGAGTTACAGACCCCGTGAGGTTGGAGGCTAGTGTAGAATGCAGAAGTGCAGCTCGTGGGAGTGTGCTGCAGGGTTTCTCAAGCTGCCCCGCGGTGGGTGCTTCAGGGAATGGGGAACCCACCTGAGCACAGACCCTCCAGTTCCTAAGAGTCGTGGCAGAAATGCCAGCTGAGCCCTGGTGAAGGCAGTCTGAAGGTGCTGAGCTTCCCTGCCTGAGAGTTCTTGGTGTCCTCCAAACCTGGCTGTCTCCTCGCAGTGAGCAGCTTCACCTTGTAGAGTCCCAGAGCATCTCTCCTGGGGCCTGATGGCTTTATTTCCCAGCCTCCCCTGCCAGGGAACGGTCCAACTCCACAGTCAAGGCTTGTTCCGTAGGGCTTTGTAGCGTGGGGACCTATCTGCAGTTACTCTGACCTTCCCCCAATCCCAGCCTTCTTAGAGAGGCTAAGACCAGCTGTCATCCATCCCTCGCCCTGCAGCCCCGTGTGGCTTCCCATTTCTCTGGGACCTTTGCTTAGGATGGAGCAAACTGCAGGCCTCTGCGTGGGGCCCGCTCTTCTGCCTGCCGTTGACCTTTGTAGCTTCCTCTCGTGTGGCATGTTCCTAAATGTTGTGTATCCCAGTTTTCCGCCTCAGGGCCTTCACATTCGCAGCTTCTTTCTTCCACCCCTTCCCCCTTTCCACTTTCCCCTTTCCTGGTGCCGGTTACGTCCTGCTTGTTTGTCACTACCTCACAAGAGCCTCTGTGTCCCTGCGGAGGAGGCTGGGCTGCCTTGCTGTTCCCTCCTCGTGCTCAGAGTTCCTGGTCCTGTGTGTTTAGGGCCTGTCTGTCTCCCTGAGGGGCCTCTGAACTGTGAGACCCCAGAGAGCTAGGCTCCCCCAGCCCCTTCAGTGTCTCCCATACTGCTGAACCTGAGCATGTGAAGGGCCCTTCTGGGCCTGCAGAAGCGAAGTCGGGCTGGGGGTGGGGTGGAGGGCGCTGTCAGTACCAGTCTGAAGGTGGGTGGTGCCCGTGTGTGTATGAGTGCTGGGATGTATGAAAGGACACTGAGGCAGCTCCCCATCCCCAGCTGTCTGACAGCAAGGACGCCGTCAAAAAGACATGGAACCCTAAGTTTACCCTCCGGTCACACTACGATGGCGTCCGCTCCCTGGCCTTCCACCACAGCCACTCAGCACTGCTCACTGCCTCTGAGGACGGCACGCTTAAACTGTGGAACCTACAGAAGGCAGTTACAGCCAAGAAGTAAGGGTGCCACCCTGGAAGGGGCGGGGCCCTAGCACCTGGGGTCTCAGTGACGAGATTCTTCTTTTTCCCACAGAAACGCTGCACTGGATGTGGAGCCAATACACGCTTTCCGTGCTCACAGGTAGGGAGATGCCTGAGCCTGTTCTAGGCCCTGCATCCCAGCATCACGGGCTAGGCTGCTGCCTGCTTCCCTGGAGACCTGGAGCAGGAGTCTCCATCCTGGGCCCCCTGTACACTGGAGCCTCAGCACACCCCTTCCTCAGGGGCCATGTTGATTCCCATTGTGGTTTCACTGAGGCCTTCTGAGCAGGGAAGGAAGAGAGTAGAAGACAGGCAGCTTTCCCACGTGGCACAGCTAGAGCATAGATGACAGTTTACCTTTGGTGTCCCTAAAACATACCTAGGAAAGGAACATACCTAGGAAAGGAGACTGATGAGATGGCTCAGTAGATAAAGGTGCCTCCCACTAAATCTGACAACCTGAGTTTGATCCCCAGGGTCCATGTGGTGCGAGGGCGAAGAGAGAGCCAACTCCAGGAAATTGTCCCCTGACCTCCGTGTGCATATTGTGATGTGTGACAATAAATAAACTATGTTTTAAAATGGCTAGGAGAGCCGAGCATGGTGACACACGCCTTTAATCCTAACACTGGAGAGGGCGAGGCAGGCAGAGCTCTGAGTTCAAGGCCAGCCTGGCCTAGAGTGAGTCATGACACCTAGGGCTACACAGAGAAACCCTGTCTCAAAAACAAATAGCCAGGAGAAGCCCTCCAGCTCCCATGAGTAAGGAAGGCCCGAGCCTTAACTGCCTTCCAGTCACCTACCATTGCACCCTGCAGGGGCCCCGTGCTGGCAGTCACCATGGGTAGCAACAGCGAATACTGTTACAGTGGTGGGGCTGATGCTCGCATCCACAGCTGGAAGATTCCTGACCTCAACATGGACCCATACGATGGCTACGGTGAGGACACACCCTTCCCCCCCTCCCCCAGGTCACAGCCTGGGAAGCAGCTCTGAGTGAGTCAGTAGTAGTGGGTGGGGCAGGGGCAGTGGTGAGGGGACAGCTAAGTGAGGGCCACATGGCTTTGAGCAGCTTGGTGGACTCTGTCCTTGGGGACCAGCCAAGGTCTCACTGTGGCTCAGTGATGGGTGTATTAGGGACAGAGGAGGGAATGAGTGGAGAGGCATTAGTGGGCTGCACAGAGAAACCCTGTCTCAAAAACAAACGAACAAAATGTCTTTTACTCAGAGGAGTGGACCCCAAACCCCACCCTTAACTAAGGAGCTGTTTGTGATTGGTCCCTGCTGAGAAAGGGAAAGCCGGCCTCTGCTCTGCGTCACTGTCTGTCAGTCATTCTGTAGGGCAGTCCCGTGCCCACGAATAGTTGGACAGCACAAAAAAGATCCATGTTGTTGGGGTTGATTTTTGTTTTTTTCCTCTGTCTTTAGTTTGTCTATTTGATTTTTGTTTTTCTTATTTGTTTCAGAGAGAAAGAGCGGAAGTTGGGTGGGTAAGGAGGTGGGAAAAGCTAGGAAAAGTTGGGGAGGGAAAAAATCTGATCACAATATATTTTTCCCATTTTTTAATTTTTTATTTCATTTTACATTCCAACCACAGTTCTCCCTCCCACCCCTCCTTCCACCCTCATTACAATATATTTTATTTAAAAGATTCTTTTAATTCATTTTTTTTACAAATGTCTTATAGGTTGAGTATAATGGTGCCCGCCTTTAATCCCAGCACTCAGGAGGCAGAGGCAGGCAGAGCTCAGTGAGTTTGAGGCCAGCCTGATCTACACAATATGTATTCTAGGCCAATGGTTAAGAGCACTGGCTACTTTTCCAGAGGATGTGGGTATAACTCCCAGCGCCCACATGGCAGCTCACTGCTGTCTATAACTGCAGTTCCAGAGGATCTACACCTCATATGGACACACACACACACACACACACACACACACACACACACACACACCCACACCAGTGCACATAAAATAAACAAGTCATTTTTAAAAGACGGAAAGAAAGAGGCGGGGCGTTAGTAGTGCATGCTTTTTGATCTCAACACTCAGGAGGCAGAGGCAGGCGGATCTCTGTGAGTTTGAGGCCAGCCTGGTCTACAGAGCGAGTTCCTGGAAAGGCTCCAAAGCTACACAGAGAAACCCTGTCTCAGAAAAAAAAGAAAGAAAGAAAGAAAGAAAGAAAGAAAAAGATTCCAGGTCTGCTTAATTAAAAATGTTTAGTTTGGTTTTTCAAGACAGGGTTTTTAAGTGAAGAGATACCCAGAGTCCCTCACACTCAGTGTCCTTGCCTACTCGTTGATGCCCGTTTTACCCTCTTTCCGTGTGTGTGTGTGTGTGTGTGTGTGTGTGTGTGTGTGTGTGTGTGTGTGTGTGTGTGTTACAGATGTTTTGTCAGCCATTACTCCAGCCCCACCCCCACCCCCACCTCCACCCATCTGGGGTCTTTTGTTGTTATTTTTTTGAGACAGTGTTTGTCTATGTAACAGCTGGCTGTCTTGGAACTGGCTTTGCAGACCACGTTGGCCTGGAACTCACAGGGATCCTCCTGCCTCTGCTTCCCCAGTGCTGTCTCACTGTTGAATATGGCCTTGTGCTAAGTTTGTTGTGGCAGGGTACAGAGTTGTATTTACTGTCAAGGGGACAGTGAATTGCCATACTTCAGCTGTCAGCTGAAGTCACCCAGAACAGTGTGGCATCCAACAGCTAAAGAGGCCAAAGAAGGTTTTTTGGGCAGCAGAGGCTGTTGGGAACCTAGCAAGAAAAGGCATTCCAGGGGCTAAAGGGAGGTGATCTTGGTTAGCAGAGACAGCTCCAGTGGTGCCCTGGGCTACTGACGTTGGCTTTGGGAAGACAGTGTACTCAGAAGCCTAGAATCTGCCCGGAGGAGCTCGTGGTCAGTGGGCAGCCACCAGGTCCCGGCAGAGCTACAGCCCCTGGGCCATCCAGTGGGGCTGGCCTCCCTAACAGCCTCTTTCCTCCTGGCCTGCCCAGACCCAAGTGTGCTGAGTCACGTCCTGGAAGGCCATGGAGACGCTGTGTGGGGTCTGGCTTTCAACCCCACCTCCCAGCGCCTAGCATCCTGCTCCGCTGATGGCACCGTCCGCATCTGGGACCCCAGCAGCAGCGGTCCAAGCTGCCTCTGTACCTTCCCCACGTCTGGAGGTGAGTGTTGACCCCAGTGTCTGAAGCAGGATGCGGAGCCCCGGGCTCGGGTGGCGCTGAGAGGCCCAGCCGCAGGGCAAGGCAGGCTCCTTGAGCAGCCTTTTCTCCGCTGTGTTCTCAGAGCACGCGATCCCCACCTCAGTGGCCTTCACCAGCACCGAGCCCGCCCACGTCGTGGCCTCCTTTCGTTCTGGTGACACCGTTCTATATGACTTGGAAGCTGGCAGCATCCTCCTCACGTTGGAGTCCCGAGGGAGTAGTGGTGAGGGCCCTGGCCAGGCCGGCCAATGGGACTGGGGTTTGAACGCCCACAGGACCCCAGTTCCTCCTGTAGCTCTGTGGACCTAGCCATCACTGAGATGAGAATGTTACCCGTGTGCCCTCAGGGGGCCACAAGCAGGAAGGAAACAAGGCTCAGTGGTGGCCAGCCAGCTTGACACAGTGGGCTGGGTAGCATGTCCCCAATTGCAGAAGTGGCCTGCCCCTCCTCCGCCTGTCCCAGTCCTCCTGTTTTCCTCCTCAGTCCCTTCCTCTCCCCACCTGCCTTCCAGGCCCCACACAGATCAACCAGGTGGTGAGTCACCCAAATCAGCCCCTCACCATCACTGCGCACGACGATAGAGGCATCCGATTCCTGGACAACCGGACAGGTGAGGCCCAGCCTCAGTGCCCTCACTGTGTTTGGGAGCAGGGGGCGGGGCATACAGGGGTACAGCACATTCAGACTGCCAGGTCCTAGTGTCTACCTTACAGGCTCTCAGCCAGGACACAGCTCTCAGGTAAGGCTTGAGAGGGAGGCCACTGCCAGCCACTTCTGTCCCCCTCCAGGTAAATCTGTGCACTCTATGGTTGCCCACCTGGACGCAGTTACCTGCCTCGCTGTGGATCCCAATGGCGTGTTCTTGATGTCAGGAAGTAAGTTGGGACCCTGTTGCTTGCTGCCCCTTCTCAGGAGAGTTGGAAGGACAGAGGAGGGGCTGCAGCCATGGCATTAACTCCAGTCTTTAATGTGCACTAGAAGCTCCTGCTCAGCTTCATTGACTGAGCCTCGCAGGGCGTTGTCCTTGTGTTGCAGGTGTGTGCTGATGGGCCCAGCTCTCCCCAGAGTTGAAGCACCTGTCCCTCTGGGCTCAGGTGCAGGCTCAGCAGCCGTGTACTCTAGCATGGGTAGACAGCTCTCTCAGACCAGGCTCAGCTGCAGTGAGTGTGCACACGTGCTTGCAGATGTGCAAGCAGTGGTGGTGGACGCTGTGAGCAGATCACAGTCACGTGGCCTGAGGTTACCACGTGCTGGCTGCACAGCTGCACCCCAGACTCCCGTTCCCTGCCAGGGCATCAGACCCAGGCCCAGCACAGACAAGCCTAAGACCTGAGGCGCTGCTTCGCGACTGCATCCTCCAGCTGCACTAACTGGCGAGAGCAGCGCCTCAGGCTAGTCTTGTCCTCTCGTGCCCAGCTGAGGCCTCGCCCAGGCCAGTCTAGTGGCCCCATCCCCGCTCTCGGGTCCTTTCGGTCCTCAGCCTCACTGGCTGCCTGCCCCAGGCCCTTGGCCGTCTCTCCAGCTGGACGCTTCCCTTCCTTAAGTCAGGGTCTTGTCACCTGTCACCAGGGGCTAGTGTCCACTGTTTTCTTTCTTCCCTGCTGTGCCGGGGATAGAACCCAGGGCCTTGGGCCGGGCCAGTGTGCAGCCTCCGAGGCACACCCTGCCACTTTCAGCTGTCAGTGCTCAGTCTCCCTGTAGGCCGAGAGCTGTCTGTCTGTGGGCATCGTTCCTTCCTTCCAGGGTTCTTATATAAGACAGCAGGACGCTTGACAGGGTGGGGGCCGAAGAGCCCTCTCCCCATGGCTGAGCCGCCCCTGCCCCAGGACTCTGAGCTCAAGCTTGCTAACAGCCTCTTGTGCTCCTCACCTGTGCAGGCCACGACTGTTCTCTGCGCTTATGGAGCCTAGACAACAAGACGTGTGTGCAGGAGATCACGGCCCACCGCAAGAAGCACGAGGAGGCCATCCATGCGGTGGCCTGCCATCCCAGCAAGGCCCTTATCGCCAGTGCTGGTGCTGACGCCCTAGCCAAGGTCTTCGTATGAGCCCCCTGGCCTCGCCCTGGCTACACAGTGGCAGAGAGCGGGGCCAGGCAGTGGGGCTGAGGTAAGGGCCAGAGGCCATTTATGTTCTAGGTAGGAATGCAGAAACCCAGCCTCCTTGCCCCAGAAGACATCCCTCCTCCGTGACCCAATCCCCTGTCGGTTTGACTTGTGCCAAAGCCCACCGTCCTGTGAGAATGAGGCTTCCCTGAGAAGATGGAGGAACTGAGGCTCGACTCTGCCCTAACCAGCAGCTTTCCCTTTGTCTCTGCAGGCAGCCCCGCCTCCCTGGAGAGGCTCAGGCCTCTCCCATCTTCCTGGAGCCTGGTGGTGCTAATGGCCCTTTCCCCAGGGATCGCCCCGAGGATGGCCTCTGGAGTACCTGCTCACGCCCAGCCCTAACTCCCCTTACAGCTGTCCCCAGATTTGGGCACAGCCACGGCTGGGTGTCCTTGGGGATCTGTTATTTTTTTTCCAAGATGATAGAAGGTGCCAGGCTCCACTCTGGAGTGCCACCCTCCCTCGGCTGTCAGCTGAAGGGCTGGCTGAGGGGGTTCTCCCGTGGCTCCCCTGTGGCTCCGGGCTGTCCTCTTGGACCTCACTCCTTCCTCCTGCTCCCCAACACTAACCACGCCTCTGGGGCCAGGCCTTCCCGGGGAGGCTCCACTCCCTGGGGCTCTCTCCCAGCCACAGGCCCTCCCGGAGATGGCGAGGGTGGTGCAGGCCGGGCCCCGGGCCCGTTGTCTCTGTATAAGTGAATGGCATTTGAAGGGCGCCCACCCCGCGTTATCACTGTGTGATAGTCCGAGTCCCTCCAGCTCCACACTTTCGCCTCTATTTATTTCACTCTCTATTTGGGTTCCACCTTGTGCCCTTGGTTCCCCCTTCAGGTTCCTGTTTATAAGCCCCGTCCCTTCTGTCCCCAACTTGTACGTGAAGAACTGTCTCAATAAACCCTTTGGAGTAAGACAAGTTCCCCAGGCCATCTGTCAAGGGGACTATGGGGAGGGCCGCTCCCTCTGCCTTGGCTGAGTGGAGTCTGGGAGAGGGATATGCGATGGATCCGCGTTCTGTGGTAGGGAATGTGGGGGTAGAGCTGGTGGCATGTCAGTGGAAGGGTGGCAGTGGCACATGGGACCAAATCTCTGCGGCCCCCCCCCCTTCTGTCACTAAACGTCTACTCGGGGCAATAAACTGGTGAACAGACTACTGTGTCAATGAACGATTTAGTTGAAGACCCCTTGCCTGCTCAGGAGTCGAGAGCTCCGTCCAGCCCCTTTCCTGCCCCGTACCCACTCCTGGACTGGCAGAACAGGAAGGGAGTTGATAGACCAGTGATGTAGGCAGGGTCTGCAGGACAAGCAGAGGCCCCTCTCCTTCCCGTGTTTAATGTCACTGTAGGGTTGGCCTTCATCCTCTCAGCATCTTCATAGCCTCAGACAGTGGGGTAGGGCTGGGAGCCCGTACCACTGAGGGAGAGAGTGAGATCCACTCAAGGGCTCTCAGGCTGAGACCCAACCAGCAGGCACAGCATGCCCTCCGCCCGCACCTTCTAGCCTCTCTACAGGGGTCATGGGGTAAAAAGGGCGGTAAGTCCAGGCCCCAGGGATAGGCCATAACGGGGACATGCCTGGCTAGTAGAAGGTGCAGGTGGGTGTGTGATTTTTTTTTTTTTAGGCGACGCTGAGGAGCTAGGCTGTGAGCTCCATGTGGCCTTGCCCCCCCCCTCCCGTTGGGCTCTTTGCAGCTTCCCCAGGTGGTAGTTTGGGTTTTCACTCCAGCCTCAGACTTCCTCCCCAGCCCCTGCCCCCCCCCCCCGGGTGTGGTGACAGCCAGCCTGTACCGACCTCAGCTGCCCCAGCAGCACTGTGGGGCTCTCGTGGGCTAGCCGCTGCTCTAAAGCCCCAGCTTCCTGATTGTGAAAAGCAGCCGGCAGCCGCTGCCTGATGATTAGGGCACAGGGCAGAATTGCTCCTGATGGCGTCGGGGTCAATCACACAGGCCTGGCCCGAAGGCTCTCAGTAGCCGGCAACTTTTAGATTTCCTGGCATTGCGCTATTTTATTCCGGAGAAGGGTGGAGGTCAGAGGACAACCCAGCTGGTTCTCTGATTATGTGAGAATTGAACTCAGGTCAGGAAGCAAGTGCCCACTGCCCACTGAGCCATCTCACTAGCCCAGCCAGAAGCTCCTGAGTGTGGTGCCTCCCTTTTCTCTGCAAAAGTTAAGGGCAGCCACCTCAACTCGACTTTAGCTGTGTCCCAGGCGCCTTATTCCATCCCCTGAATACAGCCTCATGACAAAGGCTCACAGGGGAAGCCCCTACCTCAAGTCACACAGCCAGAAAGGTGTGGGCACCGCTCTCATGAGGCCTACGAATTGCCCTCTGTCCTGCCACCTTGGTTGGGGGTCAGGCTCCGGCTCCGTGCCGTCTCCACTCACTGGAGTGTTGTTACAGACCTGTGCAGCCTGAGGCCTCGACTTCCCACCCGTGTACTGGGTGTGTTGTTGAGCAGAGGACGTGTGGCGGGGGAGATGGGCCATCGGGTTTGACACCGATTTCCGACCCTTTCCCTGGGGGTGAGCGCCAGATGGGGGCCAGCCTGACAGCTCCCGCTTTCAACGACCGAGCGCCTGCCCCTCCCGGCCGCCGCGCTCGCCTGCAGCCAAAAGTTAACTTTTCTGGCTGGAGCGTGCGGAGGAAGCGCTGACCCTCCCGCACTTCTCCCACTCGGGCCACCAGATCCCCCCGTCTCGTCTCCCACCCCACCCCACCCCCCAAGTCCCCGGTGCGGGGCCCCGCCTGCCCTTCCGCCCCAGGCCCCTCGATGAAGGCTCCGCCCCGTAACGTCACGGAGCTCCGTGCCGATTGGCCGGCTGCGCCATCGTTCCCCAGACTTCCTTCTGGGCCGCTGCCGCCGACTTAAACTTTGAAGGGGGAAAAAAAAGAGCCACCGCGCTGTGCGACCCTTCCTTGCCCCCTCCCGCCCCGCCTCCGGTAACGCTCCCTTCTCCGCCGCCCTTGACCCAACTTTCCTCCAACTTTCGCGACTTGTGAGAGTCTCTTCTTTCAGCCCTGGCCCTGGGGACCCCTCTCTCCCCATCCCTGAGCCAGTCGGGTCTCTACGATCCACTAGATCCCTGACCAGAGATTCCTGCTTTCTACCCACAAGGCATCCTCGGGCCCGCTCCGAGTTTGAGGCCGCTGCCGTCAAATCCGCTGGACCCTGGGATCCCTCTGCTGCGCTCCGCTCTGCTCCGCTCCCAGCCTTTCTCCCAGGGGCCTTGGATCGGGGGGGGGGGTCTTTCGATTCCGGGGCCCTTGCCCTATCCGTTTTCTTTTCTGGTTTCTTGCGATCTTCCAATCTCTGGGTACCCTCCTCCAAAGCACTGCTTTTGCTTCTGACCCGTGCTCCCTTGACTCCCTAGATTTGACCCACTAGATTCCTTTTCTCTTACTGCCCAGGATCCCGCCATCCTCCAGTCCCTCAACCTGACAGATCTCTCTCTCAAATGCCTGCGTTCTTACCACCACCGCACGAGAGCTCTCGGATCTAGGTCCTAGGTTCCTGGGGAGCTCCGGGCGGCAGGTCCGGGTCTGGCTCCCATGGCCGCCGCCCCCTCCCATCCCGCCGGACTCCCGGGCTCTCCCGGACCCGGGTCTCCTCCACCCCCCGGTGGCTTGGATCTCCAGGCACCGCCACCTCTGCTGCCTCAGATCCCGACTCCGGCCTCCGGGGTCTCCTTCCACATCCAGATCGGATTGACCCGAGAGTTCGTGCTCTTGCCGGCTGCCTCCGAGTTGGCTCACGTGAAGCAACTAGCCTGTTCTATCGTGGACCAGAAGGTGAGGGCATTAGGGCCTCTCATCATAAAGAACCGGCTTCAGAGGCGGCCTGGGGCTTGTAGGGAGGGGAGGGGGTAGGTAACTGAGCTGAGGAGGGGCGCTGCTCCCCACTTGTGTCCTTACTCCACCTCCGGTTTGAGAGAGGCCTGGGTAAGGGTGGGGTGCCCCAGAGGCCTCCCCAAATTGCGTGTCGCTGCTTGTTGTTGTTTTCTGCAGCGGGCAGAGAGGAAGGGAGGGGCCTGCCAGGTGTGGAGTGGGGAGGAAGAAGGGGCAAATGGGAGCTGCGGATCAGGGGGACCCTCCTTATGGTCCCACCCTGGGGCCTCCGTTCTTTGGAAACAGAAGAAACTGAAGCCATACTGGCCGTGGTGATCGGGTGACATGTGTGGGTGTGGGAACAAGCTGCCAGGGCAAGCAAGGTCTCTCTGGGGTGCAGTCCCTACCTTCCCCAGGCCTAAGATGGGGTGCGAAGGGCCTCCATGCGTATCCTCTCAGCACCCCAAAACCCTGCAGACTCCACCTGCTCTCCTAATCACAGTTTCCCTGTGCTACTCTCCGCCTTAGATATCAAGGTTCCTCCCCTGAGCGTCATGGCAAGAGGGACCATGTAGGACGAGGTGTCCCAATCCTAGGAACCTTAAAAGTTACATCCAGGCCAGGTGGTGGTGGTGGTGGCGGTGGCGCATGCCTTTTGTCCCAGCATGTCAGGAGGCAGAGGCAGGGGCAGGAGATCTCTGTGAGTTCCAGGACAGCCTGGTCTAGAGAGTGAGTTCCAGGACAACCAGGACTACACAGAGAAGCCCTGTCTCAAAAAACAAACAACAAACAAAAGTTATGAGCAGGCTGTTAGAGCACTTGCCTACCAAGCAAAAGCCCGGGGTTCTGTTCCTTCCTTGCCTACCAAGCAAAAGCCCGGGGTTCTGTTCCTTCTCCACCCTCTCCTTCTGAGCCCTGAGTAGCTGGATATTGAAATCTTTTCATGCTGAAGCATTCAAATATTAGAATCTTAAGTTTATCATGTTGCTACATCGTAAGAATCCTAGATGACACTGATAATATGACAGTTACAGTTGGAACCCAGAATGTATAATTCTATAACGAGAGCACATCGGGATCCAAAAAACATCCAGATTTAGGCTTTTCTCGGGCTCCTGGAAATGAATCCTTTGGGCTTTGGGGAAGCAGGAGGAACAGGGCCTCCTCCCCCATTTTTTTCCAGCCGGTGAAACTAGTTTAGAAGAAGCCCTCCCAGGCTTGGCCCTTTCGTAATCCCAGCTCTGGGAAGGCAGAGGCAGGAGGATCAGGAGCTTTTAAATCAGGCTAGGGACCTCTCCAGACCCTGTCTCAAAGAGGGGGAGGAAAAGAAAAGAAACACACAAACTAGACCAAGCCACCATGAGGGCAGGGCATGCTGGTTTTCTGCGGAAGGTCGGGGCGCCTGTGTCCACCCAACCAGCCCAGTTCTCACTTGGTTTAGGGTAAGCAGGGCTGGGGCTCCAATATATTGTCCCTGGAGTGAAATTCTTGGTGCTGGGCTGGGAGTTTAGGTCCCCAGCCTCCCCTCCACAGGCCCAGCCTGGTTTCTTTCCTGCTGTTCCTGGGGTGCAGGTGCTGTAATTTCGGGCCCCTTCCTGCCCGCCTGCCTTCTGCCTTCGCTGTGCCCCACCTGGCAGTTTCACTTTCTCTTTCCCGGTTCATTTCCGGCCCCCTCCCAAGCCAGGACGGACACCTGGGTCCTCGGAGCATCGGATGAGGGGAGGCCTCCTTATCTCCAACTATCTTGAGCACCCCCCCCCAAAAAAACCCTCCTAAGCCCCCCTCCTTTCTAGTTCATTCTGCCCGATGCTGGGCTTAGAGCCAGGTAACAGGGACAATAGATTCAGGAAGGAAGCTGGGGTGGAGATGTGGCCGAAGGAGGAGGGGGTGATCGCTCAGTGTCCCGCCAGCTCTGGAAAATTCAAAGTGCCCCTTATGCTACCGGAGCCTCCACAGCGCCCCCCTCCCCCGGCCCCCGTTGGTCCCCAGCCCTCCCCCTGCCAGCCCCCCCACCAGACTCTGGCCAGCCCCCACCCCAGCACACCTGCCCCCCCTTCCTGCTGGCTGGAGCTGGGGTTGGGAGAGGTCGGACAGGAAGCGGTGGGCTGTAGGGTCTCGGTTTCCGGGGGAAGCAGCCGGTTCAGCCCCTAGAGGGTTCAAGTAGGCTGCGGCCGCTGCTGCAGGCTGCTCTGAGCTTTTCTGTCGCCACCCCCGCCCCCCCATCCGTCAGTTCCCAGAGTGTGGCTTCTATGGCCTGTACGACAAGATCCTGCTCTTCAAACATGACCCCACATCTGCCAACCTCCTGCAGCTGGTGCGATCAGCTACGGATATCCAGGAGGGCGACCTGGTGGAGGTGGTTCTGTCGGGTGAGGAGCGGTGGTCACCCCGGGGGCGGGGTCTCGGGCACAGGGGCCAAGGCCTCTGGGAGAGGTGGCAGAGGGTGGGCATGCAGAGGGTGGCTCACCTGTGATCACAGCATTCCCGAGGCGCAGATAGAAGTGCCACAGGTTTAAGACCAGCTTGGGCTAAACACTTTAGTGAGACATTGAGAGTGGACAGTTGGCTGAGTGGCTAAGAACTTTTGTTCTCTTACAAGCATCGTCTGTAACTCCAGTCCCGAGGGATCTGACGCCCTCTTTTGAGCTCCACAGGCACAGGCATATATGCTGGCAAAAAAAAAAAAAAAAAAAAAAACCAACCAACCAAACAAACAAACAAAAAAACAAACCTGTACATATAGAAACATCAAGTCAACAAATCGTGCAAAAGGGGAGGGGCTCATCAGAGAGCTGCCCCTTAGAAGTCTTGGGGAAACCAATCCGCTAATTTATGATTGTTTGTTTGAGATAAGGCCTTACTATGTATGTAGCTCTGGATGGCCTGGAACTCACAGAGCTCCAGAGTCAGAGGACTCTGGAATACCGAGACGAAAGATGTGTACCGTCAGCCCAGCAGCGGTGGTGGCGCACGCCTTTAATCCCAGTGCTCAGGAGGCAGAGACAGGTGGATCTCTGTGAGTTCGAGGCCAGCCTGGTTTGCAGAGTGAGTTCCAGGACAGGTTCCAAAGCTACACAGGGAAACCCTGTCTCGAATAACCAAAACCAAACCATCAGACCCAGACATCCTTTGTGGTAATGGGGATTGAACCTAGAATCTTGCACATTTGAGGCAAGCAATACCCCTCAGCCCCCCAGAACTGTTTTACATTTAGTGTATGTGCGTGCGTGCGTGCGTGCGTGCGTGCGTGCGTGTGTGTGTGTGTGTGTGTGTGTGTATGTGTGTATGTGTGTAGGGTGACTTCTGGGAAATAGGGCCCATGTATTGGGAATCAGATCACCAAGATTGGCAGCAAGCACCTTTTAATGGCTGGACTGTCTCGCTGGATCTGGGACTATTTTATTCTATTTATTTATTTTGGCTTGCTTTTCAAGATGGGGTCTCCTTATGTAGCCCTGGCTGTCCTGGAGCTCACTCTGTAGACCAGGCTGGCCTCGAACTCACAGAGATCTACCTGTCTCTGCCTCTGAGTGATGGGGTGAAAGGCGTGCGCCACCATCCCCGGCACCCAGGACTGTTTTAATATTGCAAAAAATATTAAGTTCTCTGCCCTCTAAACTCATTAACTCCCTCTGTCAGGAGGAATGTAGGTGTTTTGCCTAGTAGGGAGCTGGAATTTTTGCTTTTTGTTTTTGTTATTTTGTTATTTGGGTTTTTTTTTTCCGAGATGAAGGTTCTCTGTTTAACCCTGGCTGCCCTAGAACTCGCTGTGTAGGCTGGGCATCTGCCTTCTTGGCTCAAGTGTGTGCCCCTCCTACAGCCTCGGCCACCTTCGAGGACTTCCAGATCCGCCCGCACGCTCTCACCGTACACTCGTACCGCGCTCCCGCCTTCTGTGACCACTGCGGGGAGATGCTCTTTGGTCTTGTACGCCAGGGCCTCAAGTGCGATGGTGAGGGCAAAGGGCTTGGACCCTGGGGATTGGGGAGGCTGGGGCTGGGCTGTGGTCAAGGGTGCAGCTTAGAAGGTGGGTGAGGTAAAACTCCCTAAGGGAAAATTTGGGAGAGGAGTGGGATTGAGGTCTATGGGTGGAGCCCAGGGTGCGGGGCGAGTAGGCTAGGTTAGGGCTGCAGGGCTAAATTTGGGGAACAGGGAGGGGCCTGGGCCCCGGGCTGTGGAATGCGTGCAGAGCGTAGGAGGTGATCCTTGGTAACTGAAGTTAAGGGTTCCTGGACAAAGCAGGGAAGGAGTCTGAGTTCAAGTCTGGGGATAGGGCAGAGGAAAGTGGGGCTCCCAGAGTAAGTATTTGGAGGTTTTTAAAAAACTTATTTATTTTTCTGTCATGTGCATGGGTTTGGGAACTGAACTTGGCCCTCCTCCACAAGAGTAACAAGTGCTGAGCCATCTCTGAGGAGATGTCGAGATGTTGTGATGGAAAACCCAGCTCGTGTCAGTCAGGGGCCAAGCAAAGAAACAGAACAGAAAAGAGAGAAATAGTAACGGTTTATCTGGAGGAACTGGCCTGTAGGACTTCGGGGCTGGCCAAGCAGCTCCGCAGTCCTCAGGACGGCCTGGCTCGGATCGCAAGTGCCATAGGCGGAATTCTATGGGCTCAGAATCTCAACTCGTCACAGCTTTGGGACTAGGGAGAATCAGGTGCATTCATCAACCAGGCCAGATTAAACAGGACGTGGACTTGAGCACTGAGTCTTGGGGTGGCCCATCCATGTTTGCTGTGGAGGACAGGCCAGTACATGCCTGTGCTCGAAGCACCGGGCTTTTGTTTAGATGGACGGGGTGGGGGCATGCCTAGTAGTGAATACAAGTTTTGGCTCTGACGGTCTTGCGCCCTCTACAGGCTGCGGGCTGAATTACCACAAACGCTGTGCCTTCAGCATCCCTAACAACTGCAGCGGTGCTCGCAAGCGACGCCTGTCATCCACGTCTCTGGCCAGTGGCCATTCTGTGCGCCTAGGAAGCTCCGAATCCCTACCCTGCACCGCTGAGGAGCTGGTGAGGGGCTGGAGGATGGGGGAGGGTTGGGGGCTGGGTGCTGATGGGACCAGCAGGTGCTAATAAACTCATCCGTTCCTTCCGCCCTTGCTGCTGGGTAGAGCCGTAGCACCGCCGACCTCCTTCCTCGCAGACCACCCTCGTCGTCGTCGTCCTCCTCTTCCTCTTCCTTCTACACAGGCCGTCCCATTGAGCTGGACAAGATGCTGATGTCCAAGGTCAAGGTGCCGCACACCTTCCTTATACACAGCTACACACGGCCCACCGTTTGCCAGGCCTGCAAGAAGCTGCTCAAGGGTCTGTTCCGCCAGGGCCTGCAATGCAAAGGTCAGTAGGGCCAGCTGGGAAGACTGTGGGTCTGAAACACACACACACACACACACACACACACACACACACACACTCTAACTCTGTGCTTTTCTGCCCATCCCTTTATCCCCTGTCTCCTCAGACTGCAAGTTTAACTGTCACAAGCGATGTGCTACCCGTGTCCCTAACGACTGTCTGGGGGAGGCACTCATCAATGGAGGTAAGACCCTGAACATCTGAAAGGGACAGGGTGGAACTGGATGGATGGGGCCCTTCTGATGCCCCTGTCCCCACAGATGTGCCCATGGAGGAGGCGGCTGACTACAGTGAGGCCGACAAGGGCTCCCTCTCAGATGACTTGGACGACTCTGGTGTCATCCCAGGCTCACACTCAGAGAATGCTCTCCACGCCAGCGAGGAAGAGGAAGGCGAGGGAGGCAAGGCCCAGAGGTACCCGGAGGCCCCCACCATAAGCCTCTGCATCTCCCTCTCTAAGATGGGCTGATGTTGGTGGATGCCTGTAAATGGTCTCAGTTCTTGAGCCCCAGCTTTTTATCTTGGGGCTCTCTTTCTTGCTTCTTTTATTTGTAGCCAGGCGGTGGTAGTGCACACCTTTAATCCCAGCACTTGGGAGGCAGAGGCAGACAGATTTCTGTGAGTTCGAGGACAGCCTGGTCTAAAGAGCGAGTTTCGGGACAGCAAAAAGACATTTAATTTTGGGAGGAAGGGGTTGGATTTTGGGTGGGAATTTCAAGACAGGGTTTTTCTGTGTAGCTCTGGCTGTCCTGGAACTCACTCTGTAGTCCAGGCCGGCCTCCAACTCAGAGGTTCACCTTCTGAGTACCGGGATTAAAAGCATGTACCACTATGCCCAACTAAAATAAATAAGTCATGCCGGGTGTTGGTGGCGCCCATCTTTAATCCCAGCACTCGGGAGGCAGAGGCAGGCAGGTCTCTAAATTTGAGGCTAGCCTGGTCTACAGAGCGAGTTAGGACAGGCTCCAAAGCTACAGAGAAACCTCTCTTGAAAAACAACAACAACAAAAAAGTGTATAAATAAATAAAATAAATAAGTCTTACAATTAATTAATTAATTAATTAATTAATTGATTAATTGATTAATAAACCAGGTTAGCACGGCGGTGCAGTGGGTAAGGTGTTTAATCCCTGTAAGCCACATTAAGGAGGAAGGAGAAAATTAACTTTACAAAGTTGTCCTTTACCTCCTCCATTTTCCAGCTGTGGAATAGGACCCACCCCCCAATATACAAAGTAATAAATAAAAAGAATCCTTAGCTGGGGGTGGGGGTGCTGAGTAAAAGGAATCCCTAAGGTGGGGTGCTGGAGAGTGGCTCAGTGGTTAAGAACTTGTGGACCTTCCACAGGACCTGGGTTGGGTTCTCAGCACCCACATCAGGAGGCTTCCAATGGCTGTAACTGTAGCCCCTGGAAACCTGGCATCCTCCTCTGCCCTCAGCACACCGCACACAGCCTGCATTCACATAAACGCTGAAAATAATTGTTGTTTTAAATTGAAAAGTGAGAGTCCCCTTGCTATGAAAATCTAAAATCTCAGCAGGGAAAGAAATAGTATTTTCATACGACTGCTCAATGACATCGCTGTGGCTCCAGGCAGGACATGCATGTGACATGTAACATCTGGCCCTTCCCCCCCCCCCCCAGCTCTCTGGGATATATCCCCCTGATGCGGGTGGTACAGTCTGTGCGCCACACGACCAGGAAATCGAGCACCACTCTGCGGGAGGGCTGGGTGGTCCATTACAGCAACAAGGACACCCTGGTGAGTTGCGGGCCCGGTATGGGTGGGGTGGGGACAAGTGGGTGTGGTTAAACTTCTGGGTGGGCTGAAAGGTCCTTGAAGCCTGTGTGGGCAGAGACTCTGTGGGCGTGGCCAGGATTGTGGGTGGGTGTGTCGGTGGGCGTGGTCAGGAGTGTGAGCCAGCCAGGAAAGGTGTGTTGAAGAAGCTTGAGCATGGGTGGGGCCTAGGTGGGCGGGGTTAGAGAGGGGCGGGCTGGGGGTGTCCAGGTTAAGTGGGGTCTAGGAACTGGGGTTCTGCCAGCAGAGCTGGAATCGCGGATATGTTAGCGGAGGGAAGCGGGGCAGGATGTACAGAGCAGGGTGGGGGAGGCCAAGGTGAACCATAGTCCCAGCCAGGGGCGGAGCTAGGCGGGGTACGTGCAAACCACCTGCTGTCAACCTCACCGTCTCTGTGTCTTTCTGCCAGAGGAAACGCCACTACTGGCGCCTAGACTGCAAATGCATCACCCTCTTCCAGAACAACACGACCAACAGATACTACAAGGTGGGCCTGTGTCCCGCCTCTCGCCCCCTCTCCAGTGGCCACCCCAGGTCCTTACGGCTCCCACCGGCTCCCTGCTTCTGGCTGTGAGGCCAGTGCGGCCCGCTTGATTCCGGCCTCGGTGCTCTCCAGCTGGAGGAGCTGGGGGAGCAGAGCAGGCCTCCTGTATCTCACCTGTGAAGTTTCAGTGACTAGTTCCGCCCCATCCCCACCCCACCCCTGGCCCCCTGGGCCAATGTGAAAATTCAGACATACTGCTTGGAAAACGTGGACTAGAGACTCCAGAAGGTGGCTTGCATCTGTCTCTCTAGGGCTGGGATTAAAGGCGGGTTGCACTGCGCCCAACAAGCCTGCTCTTTAAAATTAACCGATGACCGATAGTGTGTCTTCTCTGCAGCTCCCTGTGAGGTGCTGTGTTGCTGTCGCTGCCTCTGCATGGTCCTTCTCAGTAGTCTCTGTAATGTGCCTTTGCCTCTCTGTAGCCCGGGTTGTTTACTAAATCCTCCCGAGGCAGCTGGCGAGGTGATGGGTCTGTGATCACAGCGTTCTGGGAGGTAGAGTTCAAGGCTAGCCTGGGCTACGTGAAAAGCTGTGGCAAACGTAAAACACACCCATACATAACGTCATTGGTATCGCAGTGACTCCACTGAGCTTGGAATAAAGATCAAGTTCCGGGGCTGCAGAGATGGCTCAGTGGTTAAGAGCACTGGCTACACCTCCAGAGGTCCCAAGTTCAATCCCCAGCACCCACATGGTGACTCACAATCATCTATAGTGAAACCTGATGCCCTCTTCTGGCATAAAGGTGCAAGTGCAGATAGAGCCCTCACATAAAGATCAGGTTCCACAGCCTCTGCCATGTCTCCTCCACATGCCCAGGCCTGCTTCTCTCTTACCTTTTCCCATCTCTTGCATAAGTCACTTTTTCTTTTTTTCTTTTCTTTTTTTTCTGTTTTTCCAGACAGGATTTCTTTGTGTAGTCTTGGCTCCCTGGAGCTCCCTCTATAGCCCAAGCTGACTTCGAACTCAGAGATCCCCCTGCCTCCCAAGTGCTGGGATTAAAGGTGTGCACCTTCACTTTTTCAAACCCAGGATCCAATTTAGGCCTGGTAAGCACTCCACCACTGAGCCACGCCCCAGCCCCTCACTGGGGATTCTAGGCAGGGGCTCTACCACTGAGCCACGCCCCAGCCCCTCACTGGGGGACTCTAGGCAGGGGCTCTACCACTGAGCCACGCCCCAGCCCCTCACTGGGGATTCTAGGCAGGGGCTCTACCGCTGAGCCACACCCCAGCCCCTCACTGGGGGATTCTAGGCAGGGGCTCCACCGCTGAGCCACGCCCCAGCCCCTCACTGGGGGACTCTAGGCAGGGGCTCCACCACTGAGCCACGCCCCAGCCCCTCACTGGGGGATTCTAGGCAGGGGCTCCACCGCTGAGCCACGCCCCAGCCCCTCACTGGGGATTCTAGGCAGGGGCTCCACCGCTGAGCCACGCCCGATCCCTCTTTCTTTCTACTTTTTGTTTTTGAAGCAGGGTCTTACCAAGTTGCTTAGGTTAGCCTTGAACTTGTGTTTCTCCTGCTGCAGCCTTCCTTGTACTGCTGAGCCTGGCTGTCGCATGGCTTTCCTCTCCTCCTCTTTTCTTCCCTTCCTTGATTTCTCAGTGCTTTCCCTTCCACAGCTTCCTCCTCATCTGCGGTTTTGACCTCATTTTGTCTCATGGACTTTCTGCTCGTAGCCATAAACTGCACTTCCTTCTTCAGAACTTTCTGTGGCTCCCTGGGGCCCATAGACAAAATCCAGGCTTCTCTATATGGCCCCTGATGTCATTGTGGGCCTTATTGCCCCTCATTCATACATGGAACGCTTACCGAGTGCCTGCAGAGTACCAGGTACTAGCCCATGTGATGAACGACATAGCGAGCTTTCTTCAGGACCTCCGTACATGCTGTTCTCTGCCTCCCGCTAGCTGAGTGTTCTTAAAGTTAACATGGGTACCGCTGGAAGGCCTCTCCCGGCCTGTCCTTATTGAGTATGGCTTTTATGAGGCCCTCTGAGAGCTTGGGAGCTACAGGGATGGACCGGCAGGCTCGCCTGTACTGACACTTCCATTTTTTTTGCCAGGAAATCCCACTGTCGGAAATCCTTGCAGTGGAGTCGGCTCAGAACTTCAGCCTCGTACCTCCGGGCACCAACCCACACTGCTTTGAGATCATCACGGCCAATGTCACCTACTTTGTGGGCGAGACACCTGGAGGGGCCCCAGGAGGGCCGAGTGGGCAGGGGACAGAGGCCGTTCGGGGTTGGGAGACGGCTATCCGCCAGGCACTGATGCCCGTTATCCTCCAAGACGCACCCACTGCCCCAGGCCACACACCGCACAGTAAGTCCCTACCCAGGATGCCGAGAGGTGGCACTAGAAAGGCTCGTAGGTGTCCTGGGGAAAGGGACGAGCCCGGAGGACAGCTTCGTGGGCTGGGGCCTGGGTTTGTGGCTCTGTGAAGCCCTTCCCCAGCCTCGGGACATGTCGCCTCTGAGGCCAGCCTCGGGAGTTCCCCAGGTACCTCTTTTGTGCCAATCAGTAGGGAAGACTGAGATGAAGCTGGGAAGCCAGGGACACATTCCTGGAGAAAGCAAATCTCTGGCACAGTGTAGACCAAAGAAAGGAGGCGAGGAAAGCCTTCTGCGCATGAGCCCCAGAGGGAAGCCAGTATGTCAGGAACGCACTCCCTACATCAGCCTATGCGTCTGTCGCAGAGAGGCTTCCCACCGCCCCCTCTCCCAGGCTACAGGAGACCTGTGGCAGAGTCCAATGTAGCGAGTGACAGGGCTGGGTTTATATTTAACCTTCTGGCTTTGTTGAGTGGGGAGTATATATAGAAAAGGACAGGATTGAGTCAGGCATAGATAGCATAGGTAATTTTTTAATTTTTACTTTTGGTTTTTTGAGACAGGGTTTCTCTGTGTAGCTTTGGAGCCTATCCTGGATCTTGCTTTGTAGACCAGGCTGGCCTCGAACTCACAGAGATCCGCCTGCCTCTGCCCCCCGAGTGCTGGGACTGAAGGTTTGTGCTACCATTGCCACACCACATACTCATTCCAGCACTTTACAGGTGGAGGCAGAAGGATTGCTGTGAGTTTGAGATCGGCCTGGGCTGAGCAGAGATTTCAAAGCCACACCGGGGTGGGTATACAGCGAGACTCTGACAAAGAAGACAGTAGGAGAGGGAGGAAGAGGAAGAATGGAGGGGAAGGGACTAGAGAGATGGCCCAGTGGTTAGGAGAACTCGATGCTTGGGCAGAGGATGAGCCCAGTTCCCATCACCCATGCTGGTGGTTCACAGCCACCTGTAAGTCCCAGGGGTCCTATGCCCTCCCTTGGCCTCTATGGATGGTTGTACTCCTGTACACCTGTCCTCCCGTGTGTGAACACACGAACACCCACACACACCCAAAGGTAAAAATAAAACCTTTAAGACGAGGGGAGGACCAGGTGGTGATGGCGTATATCTTTAACCCCAGCACTCGGGAGGCAGAGGCAGGTGGATCTCTGAGTTCGAGGCCAGCCTGGTCTACAGGGTGAGTTCCAGGACAGCCAGGGCTACACAGAGAAACCCTGTCTTCAAAAACTTAGAGGCAGGAATGGGGCAAGATTGAGGCAAAGGAGAACAAGGAAGAGATGGGGTAGGTTGTAGGTGGGGTTGTTGGGGGTGGGGAGGGAGGGGTGATGTGAAGAAATGCCTGTGAGTGGCAGGAGGAACAGGCTGTGTAAATGCCTCAGTTGGGCCTGTAGTGTGATGGGGTAGATTCCATGGGACTTACTGACGTCCATCCCAGACTCAGTTTCCTGCTGTGTTAAGTGGGATCAGCATGCCTCCCTTCCTTGGCACTGGGGACCCTGGGTGACATGCTAGGCACAGGTTTGCGAGGTCCCATTTGGAGTCTCTTGGGACATGAGGTTCATCGCCCCCACCTCCCCTGCCTCACCCCCAGGATACTTGCATCCCCTTCTGTAGATGAGGAAGTTAAGGATCAGTGTAGGTACAGGGGACAACTGTGGCAGAGCCTGGAGCCCTCTCACTGGTCTCTCCCCTCCCCCAGGACGAGCTTCTCTGAGTATTTCTGTGTCCAACAGTCAGATCCAGGAGAATGTGGTAAGTGTCCTGCCAGCTTGGGGCACCTTCCTTCTGTGTCAATTTCGTATTAAGTCGTTATGGCAAAATACCCTGCTCAAAGCAGCTTTGGGGGCTGGAGAGAGGGCTCAGCAGCTGTGCTTGCCCTGAGGAAGACGTGGGTTTGACTCCCGGCACTCACATTGGGTAGCTCACAACTGTCTGAAACTGCAGTCCCTTTCCCGGCCTGCTCAGCGACTTGCACTCATGCGCATACATGTTTGTTTTAATTAATTTTATTTTATGTGCATTGGTGTTTTGCCTTCATGTATGCCTATGTGAGAATGTCAGACAATTGTGAGCCACCATGTGGGTGCTGGGAATTGAACCTGGGTCCTCTGGAAGAGCAGCTAGTGCTCTCAACCTCTGAGCCACCTCTCCAGTCCACACATATACGTATTTAAAGTAAAATAAAGTTGGGCTGAAGATGGCTCAGAGGTTAAGAGCTCTGGCTGCTCTTCCAAGGGTCCTGGGTCCAACTCCCAGCAACCACAGGGTGGCTCACAGCCATCGGTAGCAAGATCTGGCGCCCTCTTCTGGTGTGTAGGCAGACATGCAGACAGAACACTGTATACATGATAAATAAATAAATCTTTTTTTAAAAATTCGTTTTACTAAAATTAAAAACTAAGATGTCGATATTGTTCAAATTTAAAATAAAACAAACCTAAATAAAAATTTTTATAGAAAGGGTTTATTTGGACTCAGAATACCATCAATCAGTGCAGGCAGGTCAGGTGGCCGGACCCCACATCTGTAGTTAGGGGCGGGGTGAAATGCATGTGTGCCTGCTAATTGCTCAGCTCACTTCCTCGTCCATTATACAGTGTAGGACTTAGAGCCAGGGAATGGTACCACTCACTGTTTGCCTGGGTCTTTCCACATCCATTATAAGACAACGCCCCTGCCAGTCACGTCTGGACCATCCTCCCACCGAGAGAACTGTCAGATCCTTCATCTCTCATCTGCCCTCTAATCTCCTGTCTCCTTGACCTTCTTTCCTCTCCAATCTGCGCCCCTGACCCTGCTTGTCTCCGCCTCACAGGACATCGCCACTGTCTACCAGATCTTCCCAGACGAGGTGCTGGGCTCCGGGCAGTTTGGAGTGGTCTACGGAGGTAAGGATGCCACGGGCCTGGCCCAGGGTCGAGGCGCCACGCCCTCCTTGCTGCCCGTCTCCTGTTTTGTTTGCGTTGGGAAGCTGGACCCCAGGTGCAGGGATTTCCTTTTCTCATCAGGAAAAGCTGCGGTCTTCTTGGCCGTCGTTAATAGGAGAGTTGTCTTTGTTGGGGTTTCTGTGGCTGTGAGGAGGAAAGGGCTTATTTGTCTCACAGTTTAGCATTGCACTGCATCACTGCAGGAAGTCAGAACAGGAATTCAACAGGGCAGGATCCCGGAAGCAGGAGCTGATGCTGAGGCCACGGAGGGGAGCTGCTTACTGGCTTGCTCTCCCTGGCTTGCTCAACCCACCGTCTCACAGAGCCCAGGACCAGCAACTCAGGGATGGCCCCACCCACCATGGGCTGGGCCCTCCCGCTCTGATCGCTGAGAAAATGCCTCACAGCTGCATCTCATGGAGGCATTTGCTCAGCTGAGGCTCCTTCCTCTGATGACTCCGGGCTTGTGTAGAGCTGACACACAAAACCACCCAGTACAGGAGACGTACATTCTGGCTTCTGATTGGTTATGAGTGTAGTTGCCCGTGTTATCCACTGCCCCCCACCCGGGTTTCTTTGTGTAGCCCTGGCTGTCCTGGAACTCACTTTATAGACCAGGTTAGACTCAAACTCAGAGATACACCTGCCTCTGCCTCCCGAGTGCTGGCATTAAAGGCATGTGTCACCTTTATTTTATTTTTTAAATTACAATTCCCGTTCCCCCTCCTCTCCTCCCATCCCCCCACTTCCTCCCACCCCACCTCCCCTGTGCTCCTCAGAAAGTGTAGGTCTTCCCCTAAGGCGTTTAGTACTTCTGTCCCATCATCTCGTTAAGGCAGGACCAAGGCTCGCGCCCAATCCTCCCCCACCCCCACCCCCACCCCCACCCCACCCGCACCCGTGTCTGGGCTGAGCAAGGTGTCTCTTTGTAGAATATGCATGGCCCTTCTTGAAGTTTTCTCCATGACTACAGTTTGCAGCTCAGGGTTGTCTCAAGCTTCTGATACTTTTACCGCAGTCTTGCAAATGTTAGGATACAGGATTGTGCCACCATGCCTAGCTCATTTATCTTCTTCTTCTTTTTTTTTTTTTCCTAGGGGTGAAACCCAGGAAAGCCTGAATGCTAGGCAGGGGCTCTACCACTGAGCCACACCCTAGCCCCTCACTGAGGGATTCTAGGCAGGGGCTCCACCACTGAGCCACACCCCAGCCCCTCACTGGGGGATTCTAGGCAGGGGCTCCACCACTGAGCCACACCCAGCCCCTCACTGGGGATTCTAGGCAGGGGCTCCACCATTGAACCCTGCCTCCAGCCCACTTTTACTCACTGGCCCCGCCCTCCCACCCCTCATATTGAGAACTCCTCAGAGGAAGTTTGAAGGCCACTAAGTCTTTGCTCCGTCTCATTTGAAAGGGACTGGGAGGTCTCGGTCTCTGATCCTTTGCCTTTCCCATGCTCTGCCCTCAGGGAAACACAGGAAGACTGGCAGAGATGTTGCAGTGAAGGTCATTGACAAACTACGCTTCCCCACCAAGCAGGAGAGCCAGCTCAGGAATGAAGTGGCCATTCTGCAGGTGACTCACTATGACCCAGCCGGGCCCTTGAATGGGAAGAGTCCGTTTTTTTCCTGCTTGATTTTTTTTTTTTTTTTTTTTTTTTGGTTTTTCCAGACAGGGTTTCTCTGTGGATTTGGAGGCTGTCCTGG
>JANBXA010000305.1:3120000-3145000 GCA_030556225.1 Cricetiscus sungorus | reverse complement strand
GCGTGGAAAACGGAGGTGGCAGTGGTGTGGACACACGATGGGGGAAGTGACCTAATCACCCCTCCCAACCTTGGCCTGTCTGTCACCTTCGCAGGTGAAGCTGTGTGACTTCGGCTTTGCTCGCATCATTGGTGAGAAATCCTTCCGGCGCTCAGTGGTGGGCACCCCCGCCTACCTGGCACCTGAGGTGCTGCTCAACCAGGGTTACAACCGCTCGCTGGACATGTGGTCCGTGGGTGTGATCATGTACGTCAGCCTCAGCGGCACGTTCCCCTTCAATGAGGACGAAGACATCAATGACCAGATCCAGAACGCAGCCTTTATGTACCCAGCCAGCCCCTGGAGCTACATCTCATCTGGAGGTGAGCCTCCGTAGACAGACGAGGAACAGGGACGGAACCAGCCTCAGACTTCATGGGCTGAAAGCGTGGGGACTGAGGAGGGCTTGATGGGGGCAGGACAAGACGGTAAGGCCATGAGTCCCCAAGGGAGTTGGGGCAAAGCTGGGCCTGGGTGGGCGGGGCTGTGGAGCGCTGGGGGTGGACCCAGAGTTGGTGATAGGTAGAGCTATGAGAGGAACCCTGAGGGGCAGGTGCCTTGTGGGTAGACCCTGGTACCCAGGCGCGTCGTGGTGCCTTGAGAAGACTCTATGACAACTGCAGAACCAGGGTACCGGGGTTTCTTCTCTCTTTGTTATTATTTTATCTCATACGCGTGGATATTTTGCCTGCGTGTATGTATATGCATCATGGCAAGCCCGGTGCTCCTGAGGGCCAGATGTGGGTGTCAGATCCCCCGGAACTAGAGTTACAGGTAGTCGTGAGCCTCCACGTGGGTGCTGGGAACCTAACCCAGATCGTCTGGAAGAGCAGCCCAGGCTCTCACCGAGTCATCCCTCCAGCCCCAGGTTGCTCTCATGTCTTTCTGTTGTTTCGTTTTGTTTGTTTTCGTCTTTCGAGACAGGGTTTCACTCACAGAGATCTGCCTGCCTCTGCCTCTGGAGTGCTGGGCTTAATGGCGTGCGCCACCAACACCCAGCTTCTTTTATTTATGTGTATGAGTCTTTTCCCTGGGTGTATGCATGTGTGCCTGGTGACGGAGGAGGTCGGAAGAGGGCATCAGATCCCTCTTCCGACTATGTGACTATGGACCAAACCCAGGTCCTCTGCGAGGACAGAAAGCCATCTCTCCACAGCAGTCAGATGTATGATTTTTCTTTTGCAGCAGTAGAGATTGAACCCAAAGCCTCATGCATGGTAGATATGTGCTCTAGGACGACGCCATATCGCCAGCCCCTTTGTTGCATCTTGGTTTGAGACAGGGGTCTCACTAAATTGCCCAGGCTGGCCTTGAACTCATTCTGTAGCTCAGTCAGGCAGTGAGCAGTAGTAGCCGGGATGACTGGCCTGAGAGCCTCGGGGCCTGGATGAGACTCAAGCTTTGGCTGTAGTATGTGGTTTGGGACCCCTGAGAGAAGCACCTTGAGCCTTGTGACTGGGATGTAGCTTATCCGTGTAGGATCCTGACAGCAATGGGACCGGAGGAAGCCAGAGTGACCTGCACGTAGGTAGCGCCTCTCTAGACCGTGGCTGGAGCGGGACTCTGTCTACTGACAAGGCAGCTCCGTCTCAGGGTGTGGCTAAGGGACTGCCCAGCAAAGAGACGCTTTCTGAGGGAGCGAGAGAGAGCCAGGGCCCAGCAAACATTTTGATATTGTCATCAGACCTCCAACAGTGGCTCTGGGTCTCAAGACAAGTTTGTCACCTGGCCACTGACCTTGAGGTGTGGAGCTTTGGGGCCAGGTGAGGCCCAGGACATTGACAGGATGAGAGTCATGGTGGGCTTGTTTGGTTTGGCTGGCTTTGAACTATGTAGCTGAAGAGGACTTTGTATTCCCAGTCCTCCAGCCTTCACTTCCCAAACACTGGGATTACAGGCTGGTGCCAGAAGAGCCTGGAAAGGCTTTGTTTCCATCGTGCCCGGAACAACACAAAACAACAGCTATTTACATAACAATCCAGTGTATTAGTAAAAGAAACCTATGTGAATCATAGGGCAGTGGTAGAGCCCCTGCCTAGAATCCCCAGTGAGGGGCTGGGGGCATAGCACAAGTCCAGACACCATCCTGAGAAGCTGGGGGTGTGGTCAGGGCAGTGGAAGCTCTCTTTCCCGCTACCTGTGAAGCGCTAGGTTCCCTCCGTAGCAATGTAACAAGAACACCATTGTAAGTTATCTAGAGCAAGCAGGGAGAGTATGCGGAGGCTGTACTCAAACTCTGCTGTTTTATATAAAGGACTTGGGCATCTACAGAGTCTGGTATCCATGCAGTCTCTGCAAATGTTGCCCCTAGGCTTACGTGGGCCCACACAGAGAAGCCTTGTCCTTCAAGATGCACTGCCAATGGCAAAGCCTCAGTGGGGCCTGTCCTTGAACACCTGACCCTCACAAAGACAGGATGGACCCTGTCACTGGGCCTTCTGCAGGCGGCAGTGGCTTTGGCGTGTGGCAGGACTTTTCATTTTGTCACCGTGGCATGTTATTGCTAGCTCCCCAGTGAGCCCAGTGGTGGCAGGACTCCATTGCAAATCAATATATTTTCCCCTCAGAGAGTACACTTTTGGATCTCTGAGTTCGAGCCCAGCCTGGTCTACCGATCAAGTTCCAGGGCAGACTGCAAAGCCACACAGAGAAAGCCTGTCTCGGAAAAAAAAACAAAAAGAAAACAAACATTTACTTTTAAATACTGTCGCTTGTGGGCTGGAGAGATGGCTCAGCAGTTAAGATCACTGACTCCTTTCCAGAGGTCCTGAGTTCGATTCCAGTACCCACATGGTACCTGACTCACAACCATCTGTAATGAGAGCTGGTGCCCTCTTCTGGCCTGCAGGCAGAACACTGTACATTAAAAATAAATAAATAATGTTTACGAAGACTTATTTAAGAAATTGAGAAATATGAAACAAAGCTGGAGCTAGATACGTGCCTCGCCTCAGCAGTTAAGAGGATTTCAGGTCCCAACATCCATGTCAGATGGCTGAGAAACTGCCTGAGCAACTCCAGCTCCAGGGACCTCTGATTCTCGCTTCTGGCCTAAGAGGGCACTTTCATTCACACGCACAAAAACAACATACATATGTATAAATAAAAATTTTGTTTGGTTTGGTTTTGGTTATTCGAGACAGGGTTTCCCTGTGTAGCTTTGGAGCCTGTCCTGGAACTCGCTCTGTAGACCAGGCCGGCCTGGAACTCACAGAGATCCATCTGCCTCTGCCTCTTGAGTGCTGGGATTAAAAGCGTGGACCACCACAACCAATCCAAAAACAAAATATTGTTAAAACTTTGAGCCGGACGTGCTGGCATATACTTACAATCCGAGCAACTGCCCTGTGTAGCTCGGGCTCTGGCCTCAAACTCCTGATCTTCCGGCTTCCGCCTCCCAAGTGCGGGCATTACCGGTGTGGGCCCGCATGAGTGGCGAGATTTCGAATTTAATTAGCAAAGCAGGGGTGGGAGTGTCTGGCCGCCTGGGCCAGCTCTGGAGAGATGCCTTTAAGGCAGGCAGGGTGGGGTGCCCTGCTGGAAAGGGTCACCTGTCACTCCAGCGGATCTTCATCTGTCTTCTCCCCCCCCCCCACCCCCCTTGCAGCCATCGACCTCATCAACAACCTGTTACAGGTGAAGATGCGTAAGCGCTACAGCGTGGACAAGTCTCTCAGCCACCCCTGGTTACAGGTGACGTATGGGGGGGGCGGCTAGAGGAAGCAGCAGAGCTTCGTCTTTAATTGGCTGGATAAGCGGGAACGTGATTGACCTGCCTATTGCTAGGCTGTGGTTGGGGATGGGGCTTTGTCGCTATTGGCTGGGCAGGTTGTGGGACGTGATGCTTTAACTGCCATTGGTCGCAGCGGAATCCGGGCTGTTGCTAAGATTACAGTACTCTGCCCAGCGTGTGGTACCCAAGCTAACCCAGTTCTTCCCTGCCCAGGAGTACCAGACGTGGCTTGACCTCCGAGAGCTGGAGAGAAAGATGGGCGAGCGATATATCACGCATGAGAGTGACGATGCGCGCTGGGATCAGTTTGTGACAGAGCGCCAGGAGATGCCGGCGGTAGGGGACCTGGGTGGCGCCCTTCTGCCGCAGGACCACGAGATGCAGGGGCTTGCTGAACGGATCAGCATCCTCTGAGACCAGAGTTCCCCCTCAGGACTGCTTCCTTTGAAGTCCTGCACACCATCCCTGAAGCGAACTGTTCCAGGGGAAGCCGCTTCCTACACAGACTGGACGGGGCAATATGCAGGGACACTGGGGAATGGGGTGTCTTTCCAGTCATTGAGATAGACTTCCTGGGGCCATGCCCTAGAGTCATTAGGCTGTTGCCCACAAGAAGGACTGTATAAAAAGACTCCAAGGCTGGAGAGATGACTCTGTGGGTAAAGGCGCTTGCCGCCAAGCCTGACAACCCGAGTTTGATTCCTGGGACACACCTGTTTGAAGGATAGAATCAACTGCTGCCGGTTGTCCTCTGACCTCCACAAGTGCGCACACACATACACACATACACACACACACACACACACACATACACACACTAAATAAATGTGCTTTTTTAAAAAAAATAATGAGGCTCCCACTGGCCATGGTGATGTGTGTCTATAATCCCAGCACTTGGAGACGCTGAGGGAGGAGAGCTACAGAGAGAAACTCAGTCTCAGAAAAGTCAGTCAGTCTGCAGTGGCTCCTGCCTGTGATTCCTGCGCTTGGTAGGTGGAATTAGAAGGTTAAGTATTATTCAAGGTCCAGGCCAGTCTGGGCTGTTAAGATCCTGTCTCAGGGACTGGAGAGAAGGCTCAGTAGTTAAGAGTACTGGCTGCTCTTCCAGAGGACCTGGGTTCAGTTCCCAGCACCCACATGGCAGCTCACAGCTGTCTGTAACTCCAGTTCCAGATGATCTAGCATCCTCACACAGACACACAGGCAAACCGTCAATGCAAATAAAATAAAGTTGGAAAAAAAAAAAAAAAAAAACGCAAAAGAGGGACATCACATGTTCCAGAAGGGGGAGAGTATATCCTAGAGAAGGAATTATTCAGGTGCAAAGCTAAAAATGGCGGCTCACAACCAACCGGGTCAGGCATGGCGGTGCGCACCCTTAATCCCAGCACAGACCTCTGTGAGGGCAAGGCCAGCCTGGGCTACATAATGAGACCCTGCCTCAAGAAGAGGAGGCGGAGGCACCGTGACAGATGAGTGGACGCAATCCTCAGTAAGGAGACCCCTATCTTAAGCCATAAGTGCATCTAAGGGTCAGCTGGCAGAGCCCACCAGTGAGAGCCCTGGGGCCTGCCTTACCTGCAAGAACGTTTGACCCGGATGTGGCAATGCCGGTGTCCCACAACCTAGCACCTAGAAAAGGAAAGCAAATCAGGTGTTGCCATACACCTGCAATCCTAACAGTGCAGGTGTAGAAGCAGAGGGATTAGAACATTCAGATTCGCGGAAATGAGACGGCCCAGGGAGTAAGCGTCCTTGCAGACAGCTCAGTGCGTAAATGTGCTTGCAGCGTGTTGAGTTCAAGCCTCACCCAGCCACCTAAAGGTGGGGTGAGAACTGACTCTGGGAAGTTGTCCTCTGACGACTTCAGTGTAGCACATGCCAGCCACCCCCCCCTTGAGCACCCCCCATACACGTGTGTGCGCACGTGCACACACACAGAGGCACCAATGCACACAGAATGGCAAAAAATAAGTCAGTATCAGCTTCGCCCATATGAATAAGCCCTTTTTCCAATACAAAAGAAAGGTGACTTGACTCAAAGAGTTAAAGTGCGAGCCACCAAGCCTGACAACCTAGATTCTATCTTCAGAACCCGCACTGCAAGGGAGAACTGGCTCCCAAAGCAGGTCCTCTGACCTCCACACATGTGCTCGCGGCCCCGTTCTGTACCGCTGAGCCATCTCTCCAGCCCCTTCAGGCAGGATGTCTTTTTGAGTCCACGGCTCCCTGTTAGGCTACTATATCTAGTCAGCTGACTCCAGGGGTCCTCCGTGTTTGCCTCCCAAGGTGCCGGAGTTATGGGCAGGGTGCCATGTGCGTTTAGCGTTTGCATGACTTCTGGGAATCCCAACACCAGTCCCGTGTTTATGCAGCAAGCTCTTTAACCACCGGACAACCCCTCCAGGCAACTTTTGCCGTATTTTTATCATGAGGATGTCAAAGACGTCCCTCCTTCCCCTTGAGGTTCTGGAGGTAGAGCCCTAGCCTTCATAAACACCAGGCAAGCATTGCACCGCCAATGGCAGCTAGTGCAGACTGTGCGCATGTGCGCTGTGTGCATGTACGTGTGTAGCACGCACGTGTGGAGACACACTCTGTCACGTGTGTTCCTCTATCACCCTCTACCTTATTTTTTTATTATATTGTAATTTGGGCGGGGGCGTGCCCTAGTGTGCCTGCAGAGATCAGTTCCCTCCTTCCATCATGTGGGGACCAGGAATAGAGCTCAGGCTCCCCAGCAACTTCTCCCCACTAAGCCATCTCGCCAGCCAGCGGTGCAGCGTTTTGAGACAGGGTCTCTTGCTGAACCTCTGGCTCACTAACTGGCTGGACTGGCTGGCGGTCAACCCTCCAGCACGGGAGCAAGTGTGGAACCATTGCACTCGGTCCTCTGCATGGGTCCTGGGAATCTGAACCCAGCTTTTTGTGTTTTCATGGCATTTACCCATTGAACTGCTTTTCCAGCCTTAGTGTTTTCTTTTCTGTCACAATGACTTCTTGACACTCTACAGGTGTGCATTTTTGTCACTGCGAGCCATGCCCCCAGCCCCTCACTGGTGAGTTCTAGACCCCTCTGCCGCTGAGCCTCATGCCCACTCTTTGTCTTGTTTGGTCTTGCTATGTAGCCCAGGCTAGACTGGACCAGCAGATCTTCCTGCCTCATTCTTGAGAGCACTGGCATTAAAGGGTTAAGCCACCACACTTGGAACCACGAAATTTTTTGTTTTTAAAGATTTATTTTGTACATATGTTCTGCCCACAAATATGCCTATATGTCAGAAGAGGGCACCAGATCTCATTACAGATGACTGTGAGCCACCTTATGGATGCTGGGAATCAAACTCAGGACCTCTGGAAGAGCAGCCAGTGCTCTTAACCTCTGAGCCACCTCTCCAACCATTTATTTATTTATTATTGTGTTTTGAGATAGGGTTTCTCTGTGTAGCTCTGGCTGTTCTGGAACTTACTATGTAGACTAGGCTGGCGTTGAACTCACAGAAATTGAAGGCTTGTATCACTACTGCCTGGTGAATATTTTTTAAGATCTAATTTTTTTTTAATGTATGGTGTCTTATATAAGATCTAATTAAATTATGTGTATGCTGTGTGTCTGTGTGCTAGAGTGCAGTTTTCTGAGGCGACCAGAGGAGGGCACCAGATCCACTGGTGCTGGAGTTAGAGTGGGTTGTGAACATTCTTTCTCCACGTATGTGCCAGGAACTGAACCTAGGTCTTCTGGAAGACCAGCAAGTACTCTTAAGCCATCCCAGTGCTGGGATTACAGGCATGAACCACTATGCCCAATTCTTTATGAGTGGAAGAAGCCAATGCTCCAAAAAAACTATTAATAAATGGGCATGTGTAGTGCCCCACACCTTTAATGTAAGCATTCTGGGGCGGGGAGAGTGAGGTAGGTGATCTTTGTAAGTTCAAGGCCAGCCTGGTCTACATAGTGAGTTCCAGGCCGGCAGGGCTACTTAGTGAGACTCTCAAAACGCAAAACAATAACAGCAAACCTAACAATGTCATTTAGCATTCAGAACAGCTCTCTTGAGATACAGATGAAGAAAAGGAGACATGGTGAAGCTATGTACGTTTCCTGGCACTCCTCGGCCTTAAAGTGGCAGTGCCACAGCTCGCCACAACCCCAGCGCTCACAGCAGGGAAGACCTTAAAAGATGGAAGGTTCGCACTACGTTTTTCTTTTCCTGACAGACTCGCACAGATAGCCCAGACACTCAGATAGCCTTTAACTCGCAGCGATTCTCCTGCCCCAGCCTTCCTCACAGATCTTCTGAGTTTTGGTTTGTTTGAGTTTTGGGTTTTCAAGACAGGGTTTCTCCGTGTAGCCTTGGCTGTCCTGGAACTCACGCTGTAGACCAGGCTGGCTTCGAACTCACAGAGATCCACCTGTCTCTGTCTTCCGAGTGCTGGGATTAAAGGCGTGCACCGCCACTGCCTGTCTTTCCAGCTTTTAAAGAGCAAGGTCCTTCTGAGAAATGGGGTTTTTGACGAAAGTTGTAGACACACTGGGTGTAGTGACACAGGCTGGCCGCGTGAGGGGGCGATAGCGCCGCTTGTCCAGCGAAGGGAGGCAGCCTTGGAAAGCAGAGCGGCTCAGCCTCAGGACCACAGAACGCTGAGAACAGAGCATCTCAGAAGACTGAGAACAAAGCCTTTCAGAACCGGGAACAAAAGCCGCTGCCATCTCAGACTGGTGGAACTCACAGCCCCACAGCACCTGGGAGACAAAGGGCCTCAGATCCTTTCCTGGTTAAATCACAGAATATTTCATCCCGGGCCTTGTAATTGCAGAAGAGTGTTGTTTTAATGAGCTAGAAAACCCGCCGTGTAATGCGGGCTAGTCTCTCGCTGTGTAATCAGGCTAACTTGTGTAGCTCAGGCTGGCCTCGAACTCTCAATTCTCCTTCTGCCTTAGCCTCCTCCGTGATGGAGCCACAGAGCCGGTTTGAGCCGGTCTGGCTTGAAAGCATGATCGTATCGTAAGATTACTTCTGAGTGTCTGGGAAAGCTTCTTGGGAGAAGAGGCGTTAAGCCGGATTCCATCTCCGCTGATGTTTCTCCTCCTTCTGCGCAGACTCAGGAGCTGAGCGTGCGGGAGGGGCGGCGGGAGCAGCTGCGGAGCTGTCACGTGGATCCAGGCTCTATTTATAGAGCTCCTTCCCCTCCGCGGGGACCGTCCAATAGTAGCGGGAGCTCTCCCGCAGGAGGGCGGGGCCAACGCCTGGACCCGAGCGGCTGGCACCCATGGACTCGGAGCAAGGGCGGGCTTGTTTTATTGTGACGTGCGCTGGGCGTGGGCACGGAGCCCTCGTCAGCTCGCGGAGGGGCGTGGCAAGTCCGAGCCCGTAGACGGTCGCGAGCATGCGTCGTGGGGGCGGGGCGGGGCGGGGCGGGGCGGCCGCGTCACGGGAGGCACCAGCCAATGGGTGGGCGCGGTTGAGGCTGCTTGGGCGTGGCCCATGTAGATGAGGCGCGGGTGGGCGGCCCAATGGGCGGGCGCCTATGCAGATGAGACGGTGACAGCCCGGCCAGCGGGCGGGCGGGCTGCAGGGGCGGGGAGGTGGGACCGGCGGCGAGAGGGGCGGCCGTGGGGCCCGGCCGGGCTGGGGCGGGGGGCCGCAGCCATGATCCGGGCCTTCTCGTTCCCGGTCAGCCCGGAGCGGGGCCGGCTGCGGGGATGGCTGGAAGGCAGCCTGGCCGGGCTCTGCGAGTTGCATTGGCTCCGGGAGAGGCAGGAGTACCGCGTGCAGCAGGCGCTGCGGCTGGCCCAGCCCGGGATGGGGGGCGCCGAGGCCGAGGACGAGGAGGACGCCGAGGAGGACGAGGATGCGGCAGCGGCGCGCAGGGCCGCAGCGGCCCTGGAGGAGCAGCTGGTGAGGGGTCGCCTGTCCGTGCGTCCATCCGTGCATCCCTCCCTCCCCCATCCGTTCCCGCACCTCCCTGTCCGTGTGTCGGTCTGTCCGCCTCGGTAGTGTTACGCTCAGGACACCGGTCCTAGGGTGGGGGAGCAGGCGAGGGGAAAAGAACGGGAGATAAGACTGGAGACCTGGCCTCCCCCACCCCCGAATCGAGCTGATGGGGAGGATGCACGGCCTCCTCTGGACCCTCCGCATGGAGCCTGCTAACCATCCTGGACGCCTAGTGTGTGTCAAGCCGAACACTTGGCTTCTTACAGCCTTTCCATCTCATGAGGGGTTGAGAGTCCCCATTTTACAGAGAAAGAAACTGAGGCTTAGAGACAGGAAGAGACTCACCCAAGGTCACACAGCCGGCATTCAAACATAACCTCCCTCTGGGCCCCGGCTACCCAGGCTCCATCTTTCCTCTAGTCCCCGGGGGTGCTTAGAGATCCCTGGAGGGGGCGGGGTGGGGGAAGGGGAGTCTTCGGGCCTTGGAGGGAGGGATCCACTGCTGAGAAGCTCACAGTCCCTGAGAAACCCCGGGGCACTGATCAACCCCCATGACACTCTTCTGTGTGGTCCCATGCCTCAGTAACGTAAGGGGAGGCCGAGTGAAAGTAGCTGGGGGGGCGGGGGAGGCTGTGCCTGACTCTGGGGCGGTCTGGTCTAGTGATGACTTTCATATTGAAAAGGCCCCAGCTTTGCCTCCCTCCCGGTACCACTGCCGGAGTCTGGAGACCCTTTCCGGTGTCCCTCCCACCTTCCCACGCCACAGCAGCTCTGTTTCCTTTCCTTAACTCTGTCCCTGTCTCTATGGTCTCCCCAGACCCGCTTAGCTTCCAAAGTCAGCAGATGTCAGACAGGGGTGGATGGCGCCGTGGTCTGGCCCGGGTCTCAGAGCTTTTCTCCCGCACCGTCTCCATCTCTCTTCCCTCCCCGCCCCCAGCCCGCTCCCCCGGCCCATCCCGGTCTCCTAAGCCTCGGTGTGTGTACATGTGTGTGGTCAGAGTTTTCCGTTTAGGGAAACCTGAGCCGAGGCTGTGGGGGTGGGGAGGGGGTTCTGGCTGTTGCTTGACCCCGGCTGCCCCCTCCCCAGATGGGAAGTGGGGAAAGGGGGCTGAGGCCAGACGCCCAGCCCCACCCCCACCGGCCTGACCGTGCAGGAGTGGGACCTTACATTCTTCTCCAAGCAGAAACAGCTGTGGGAGGCCCCGCCCCCTCCCAAAGTTGCAGACGGGGGGGGGGCTTCAGCCGCCCCCTCCCGCCCCAAGCTGCCTGGGCTTTGCCAGACCCCACCATCGCACCGGAGAGGGAGGGAGAAGAAGGCTCCACGGGGCATACCAATAGTGGCCCGGCCTCTCCCTCCTCACTCTGCTGTTTGCCTTTCTGCTCCGCTTCTTAATGCTCACTCCTCCCTGCTGGCATGAGGAGGTGATGGAGGAGAGGATTGTCCCCTCACACCCCATCCCTCTACCCTTTTCTCACTGTCACCAGTCAAGGCTCGACCCAGCCTCAAAGAGGAGGCGGTGGCGGATTGGGACAGGAGCCTGGCTGATGGAGGGAGTAGAAAAGCGCTAAATATAAACACCTCTGGTGTTGAGGGTTCCTGGGTCCTTCTGAAGAGGGAACGGGGCCGCCTCTGATCCCAGAGCCCCTGTCTTGCGAGACAACCTACATCTCCATCCATCCCTCTGAAACACAGTCCCTTTGAAGCAAGAAAAACTGAAGTTAGACTCGGTGACTCTGCTATACATGGTCTGGCCATGTCAAATGAGAGAAGAGGCATTTCAGCAAAAAGAGGCCTGGGTATTGTGTGTAGAGGGTCCTGCTTGCTCCTAGGAAGGAAAAGGATCCCTTCCAGCAAGGAGGACTTAAGTTAGGCTTGCAGGAGAACTTCTTAACATAGATGAAAGGGCATTGGAAGGTAAGGACAGGAAGAAAAGATATGAGGAAGTTTGGGTAAAGGACTCTCCCGAGTCATCAGGCCACTTAAAGATGAAGGAACTCGGGCTGTCTGTCCCCCAACTCTTGACACTTCCTTCCCTCTACTGGAAAAACAGTAATGACAGTTGTGGAGTTTATCCCCCCCACAACCATTTTACATAGATTTTTAGTTATGCAAGTGGTATTTGGAATTATTCCTGGGGAGACGCTCGCTCTTTTAATTCATGTTAGCCCTTCCAGTGAGTTATGGAAGGCCTGGTTGTATGATGCCCATACTTCAGACGAGGAAAGTGAAGCCCAGAGAGGTCAAGACGCACACCTAAGGTCTTACTGCTGGGCCGGGGAAGGGATGTGTTTGACTCTTGGCCACTGGGTACTGCCTCACACCTGACATATTTCATTGGCCGGTTCAGTCCCCCCCCCACTTTGATTCTTTATGTTAAGAAGGTCACTATCGTTTAACCTTGACTTTGAGTTCTGACAGTTTCTATACCAGGAAAGAAATGGAGAGCCCTGGGCAGAGTTTTACTTTTTCATTTACCAGCACAGGGGCTGGAGCTAAGGGTTAGGAGCAAGCTAGGCAAGTGCTACCCATGAGCCACACCCCAGCCCCTCGCTGGGGATTCTAGGCAGGGGCTCCACCACTGAGCCACACCCCAGCCCCTCACTGGGGGATTCTAGGCAGGGGCTCTACCACTGAGCCACGCCCCAGCCCCTCACTGGGGATTCTAGGCAGGGCTCCACCGCTGAGCCACACCCCAGCTCCTCACTGGTTCTGTCTACCACTAAGCCACACACACACACACACACACACACCCAAACCTTTTGTTTGTTTGCTTTAGTTTAGTTTTGGTTTGGTTCAGATTTTGAGACAAGGTCTCACTATGCGGCCCTGGCTGGCCCAGAACTCACAGAGATCCACCTGCCTCTGCTACCTCATCTAGTCCTAAGCCCTCTTCTTGAGACTGGATGTCTCTGTGATTCTCAGACAGGCTTCAAACCCCACCCCCGACGTGCCTCAAAGGTTTTGCTGTTTCATAAAATTCCACTTTCTTGGGTGAGGTACCAAGGCTTTGCTGGTGGTCTTCAAAATGTGGCCATCGGAGTAGACACAGGATGTGGAAGTTGTTAGACACGCAATTTTGGGGGTTCCAATCCAGGTATATTCAGAAGCTCTCAAGCTGGGACTCAGTACCTGGTTTTTGCAGACCCTCCAGATCTGGTCAGGCTCAATACCCTTACCAATTGCCACCAGCAGTGACATGCCTGTAGGATGGTGGCCCCAGAAAGATTGTGTCACCACTGGGTGTGGTGGTGCACACCTCTCATCTGAGCATTTGAGAGCATTTGGCAGGTGACAGCAGTAAGACTGGGAGCTCAAAGTCATCCTTGGCTACAAAGGGGGTCCATGGCCAGCCTGGGCTACCCGAGATAGTCTCCCTGCCCCAAAAGGAAGGCTGCCTGGTGGCACTGTGTGCAATGCCCCTATCATGATGACGTCAGGAGATGGTGCATTTCTCAGAATGTGTTCCTGTGATTCTGACCCCCTCCTTCCCCTGCACGTCCCTCTTCTGTTCAGCACTGTGCCTTAGGAAATCTGCCTCCATCCATCGTAACAGCCGTATAGCATTCCATCACAAACATTCATTCCTTCATCAGGAATTCCCTAAGTGCTAAGCCCAAGGGGAAAGAAATGCTGCTGTGGACAAAACAGTCAGAGGTCTCTCGCCTAGCGAGAAAGACAATAGATAAACAAGTGACAGGCTGGAATATGGTTTAAAGTCAGGAGGCAGGAGAAAGGCAGAGCGCAGTGCCGGATGGCAGAGGAACTCTTTCAGAAAGCTATGGGATGGGGGAACACATTAGAAAATACCGGCCGTCAGGATGGGGCGATCGCAGAAGCACAGAGCTTATGTTCCCAGTGGTAACCAGGGTCAGGCAGCCGACTGGTCTGGACGGCTTGGGACACACACAGGCCATTGATGATAGCAGCAGCCCGTGGCTTCCCCCCGCCCCCAGACACTTACAAATATGGTGTTATGTGCTTCTTTTTCAGTTTTTGCTTAAAGTTGACTGATTGAACCATGGCATCTGTGCATATCCAGAGTAGGAGCCTCCAACCGAGGCATTTGTTGACACAGACAGAGCCACACGGGGGCTTCTGTTCAGGGAAGAGAGGAGGGCAGGCCTGGAGGAGTCAAGGGCGGAGGAGGGGCTGTGGGGGGCTGTGGCTGCTGCCCAGAGCCAGGCCAGTCTTTCTGCCCTAAATAGGCAGGGCTGGGTGCTGGTCCCGCCCTCCCCTCGGCGGCCAGACAAGCCGCTTTTGTCTGAGGGTCAGCCGTCTGCCCCTGGCAGCAGCTACCTCTGGTCTCACTCAGTCTCCTGTGAGACGTTCCCTGGCCCTGCCGAGTTGCCTTTCAAAATAAGATAAAATCCTGGCTTCTTAATTTTTAAACTGTAGAGATGGCCTTGTTGTCCAGGCTGCCCCCAGACTCACTAGGCAGCCAAAGCTGGCTGTAAACTCCTTTTCCTCCAACTTCTAATCAGCACACGAACTAAGGTCTGTGCCACCACCCCGATTTAACTCGAGACCAGGGACTAGTTTCCGGCTAGGCAATCGCTCCTCCAACTCAGCTGCCCCCCCACCCCGGTCCTGGGGCTTTTGATTTCTGATCACTGCTATAGTCACCGGTAAGCAGTAAGGCTAGACTTGTGGAAGGACTTCCAGGAGGCACAAAGGGTGTGGTTCTTCCTGAGGGAAGGAGCAATGAGGTGTATGAATTGTGCTGTATACTTTCTGTTTTGTGTAGCCTTAGCTGTTCTAGAACTAGCTCTGTAGACCAGGTTGGCCCTAATGCTGGGATTAAGGGCATGTGCCACCACTGCCCAGCTATGCTGTATGTATTTTCTGCTAAGTAGCCAGTCTGCAGCAGGAAGCACTAAGAGGCGACTTCCATAAGAACTTCCCTTTGGTGATAAAAGACCATTCGAGGGAGAGCCAAGTACCTAAGGAAGGAGGGTCAACCCTGGGGAGGAGGCAACCCCATGGTCACCCTAGGATCTGCCCACCCCCTTTTAGCATTGAATTTTCTCACAACAAGAAGACCTGTCCTAAAGATTTACAGCCCAAGTTGCCACCAGCAACGCCCTACTCAGAAGATACAGGCAGGAAAGTCATGAGTTCAAGGTCATGCTCTTCTGCATGGCAAGTTTGAGGCCAGCCTGACATAGTGAGAATGAGGGGGTGGGGTAAGGCCAGCCTGGGCTACGTGAGAGTGAGGGGCAGCTAGGAAGGTAGCTCAGTTAGGGTCCTGACACGTGGGCATGCAGACCTGAGTTTGACTCCCAGGTACCCGCATAAGAAGCCAGGTAAAAGGCTTGGGGAAGCTGACATTCGTGGTAATGGGAAGAGTCAGGAAGATGTGGACTCATTAGAGCCACGTTGGCCTAAGCAGGTGATCAATCTTGCCTCAAAAAATAAGCTGGAGAAGTCAGGCAGTGGTGTCCCACGCACACCTTTAATCCCAGCGCTCAAAAGGCAGAGGCAGGAGGATCTCTGTGAGTTCGAGGCCAGCCTCGTCTAAGGGAGTGCCGTGACAGCTACACAGAGAAACCTTGTCTTGAAAAACCAGATAGGTAGGTAGGTAGATAGATAAACGTGGAGGGGCTGGAGAGATGGTTCTGTGGATAAGAGCCCTCGCTGAACAATCCCCATGACTAGAGTTCGAATCCCACTGCCACATTGTGAGCAGAGTGTCTCACACATGCCTCTAATGGAAGCTCTGAAGAGGACAGAGATAGGAAAGTCACAGGGGAGACTCTGCTGCAAAGGAATAGGCGAAGGGTGGTACAAAACTCTTGATGCCCCTCCTCTGCCCTTTACTCTCAAGAACAGTCACTTAGGCGTAGATAATTACTTAAAAAAAAATAAGGTGGGAAAGGACAGTGGTGGCACATATTTTTTTTTTTAATTTTGGTTTTTTGAGACAGGGTTTCTCTATAACTTTGGAGGCTGTCTTGGAACTCATTTTTGTAGATCAGGCTGGCCTCAAACTCACAGAGATTCGCCTGCCTCTGCCTCCCCAGTGCTGGGATTAAAGGTGTGCGCCACCACTGGCTGGCTGGTGATGTCCAAATTTAATACCAGCACTCTGTGAGTTTGAGGTCTGCTAGATCTACATAATGAGTTCCAGGACAGCCAGTGCTACATACATAGAGAGATCCTATCTCAAAGCACCAAAGTAATAATAAAATGTATAAAGACATGTACAGTGATGCCTTTAATCCCAGCACTGGGGTGGAGAAGAGGCAGAGGCAGGAAGATCTCTGTGAGTTCAAGGCCAGGCAAGTCTACACAGTGAGTTCCAGGACAGCCAGGACTACATAGGAAGATTCCATCTCAAAACACAGAAAGGTAAAAAACAAAGATGTGGATGGAAGAGGAATATTTTTTTTTTCTTAATTCTTATTTGCATGGGTGTTTGACCCGCATGTTTGAGTGAGGGAACCAGGTCCACTAGAACTGGAGTTGGAGGCAGTGTGAGCTGCCATATGGATACTGGGAATTAAACCCAGGTTCCCTGAATGAGCGGTCAGTGCTCTTAACCACTGAGCCATCTCTGCAGCCCCAGGAGAGGAATATTGTAATACGGTTAGGGAGCTGTGATCACAGATGGTGACATAGCTAGCAAAGAAGGGACACATAGGTGGGCTACAGACAGCATGAAGGCTGAAAGTTAGACAGAAGGACCCCTCACAGGGCCAGGGGACAGAGAGCCCACATTTCCAGGTGGATCTCTGCCAGGAACTCATGAACAGCAGGCTGGTGGGCTCCGGAGCCTTGTGACCACTCTGTTCTTGTGCTGCAGGAGGCCCTGCCTGGGCTCATCTGGGACCTGGGCCAGCAGCTGGGAGACCTGAGTCTGGAGTCTGGGGGTCTGGACCAGGAGAGTGGGCGCAGCTCGGGTGAGTGTGGGGGTAGGGTGGAGTCTCTCCAGGAGACCCCAGCCTTCTCAGTGTCCTAAGCATCCTGTCTCCTCCAGACCCACCTCTTCCCTTCCCCACCCCAGCTCCCTAATTAATTCACCTTCTCCCTGGAATCCAGGCTTCTATGAAGACCCCAGCTCTACCGGAGGCCCGGATTCACCACCCTCCACCTTTTGTGGGGACAGTGGCTTCTCCGGATCTGGCTCCTATGGACGCCTGGGTCCCTCGGACCCCCGGGGCATCTATGCCAGTGAGAGACCCAAGTCCCTAGGTAAGGTGGATGGGCTGGGGCCCTGTGACAATCGGAAGATGGCTTTGAGCACAAAATTGATTCCACTTTAGATTTCCAGTTCTGGCTGGGACCAGTCTCGGTATAGTTTTAGCATTTCTCTCTCTTCGGGCTTCTGTTTAGCTAATGGGGTCCTAAGAGTGTCTATACCAGCCATGCATCCTAGCACTTGGGAGGCAGAGGCAGATGAGGGATATCTGTGGGTTTGAGGCCAGACTGGTCTACATATGTTTCAGGCCAGTGAGGGTCCCTTAAATTTCTTCATCCTTCCTTCCTTCCTTCCTTCCTTCCTTCCTTCCTTCCTTCCTTCCTTTCTCTTTTCTCCTCTCTCTCTCTCTCTCTCTCTCTCTCTCTCTCTCTCTCTCTCTCTCTCTCTCTCTCTCTCTCTCTCTCTCTCGTGTGTGTGTGTCTCTGAGGCAGGGTTTCTCTGTGTAGCTCTGGCTGTGCTAGAACTCGCTCTGTAGACCAGGCTGACCTCAAACTCACAGAGATCCACCTGCCTCTGCCTCCCCAGCGCTGGGATTAAAGGCGTGCACTAACTACCAAGCCTGGCCTCAAGAGTCAATTGGTTTGAGAAAATATGGACAGAAAAGAGGACCTTAAGAGACATACTAGGATCTGCCTAGGAAGGAGAAAAAAAGACAAGATCTTCTGAGCAAATTGGGAGGGTGGAAGGGCGGGGAGGGGGAAGAGAATGGGGAAAGTGTATAGCTCAATAAAAACAAGTTCAAAAACAGAAGCAAAGAAAGAATGCGGACAGCAAAGGCCTCACTGAGACCCTGGCGTTTGAGAGAAATGAGAGCAACAGGCCAAGCTGATTTCCTAGAGAACAGGCCAGGAAGCAGAAGTCACAAAGGCAGAGGCCCTGAGGCCAGATGGTGGCCGTTCCGGGCATCTAGGTGGTCAGTGTGTCTGCAGGTGTAAGAATATAAATGTGGCTGGTGGTGTTGGCGCACGACGTTAATCCCAGCACTTGGGAGGCGGAGGCAGGAGGATCTCTGTGAGTTCCAGGCCAGCCTGGTCTACAGAGCGAGTTCGAGGACAGCCGGAGATACACGGAGAAAAAGAAACTATGAATGCAGATGGTGAGCATTGGCTGTAGAGGTTCAGAGTAAGGGAAGTGGACGAGTGGAGGGAACTTTGTCATGGGCCCATGCAGGAGGGCATGAGCGAGGCACAGGACAGAGACTGGGTGAGAAAAACGTGGATTCGATGAAACGGGGTCTTCTTGCTGTGTAGCCCTGGCTGGCCTCAAACTCAAAACAATTCTCCTGCCTCAGTCTCCCCGGCATTGGGATTACAGATGTGGGCCACCACACCCGATTTATTACGTTGCTTGAGGCAGTCTCTCAAGTAGCCCGGGCTGAGAGCAACTTTAAATTCTTGATCCTTCTACTTGCATCTGTCCAGTACCGAGGCTACAAACTTGGCACCTCTGTGAACACCCCGGGGTTGGTTTTCTTTGGGGTGGGATGGGGAGTTGAGGTGGGGTCTCATGTAGCTCAGGCTGGCCACCAATGTGTCAAGTAGCTGAGAGTGACTTCCACCTCCTCCATTGGATGGATCACCAAGCCCATTATTTATTTGTCTATTTATTTTACACTATTAAATCTCCACAAAGCTCAGGCTGGCTTGCAACTGCAGGCCATCCTCCTGCCTGGGCGGCTTCAGTTCTCGGCCAAGGAAGGCCTTTCAGTGCCCCGCCTCTCTCTTCCTCTGCCTCTTCCCCCGCAGGTGACGCCAGTCCCAGTGCGCCAGAGTCGGTGGGCACCCGGGCTGCAGTGCCTCGATCCTTCTCAGCTCCCTACCCGACGGCAGCGGGCCCCGAGGCCTGTTCGTCCGCGGAGCGGCGTGCGCGCGCCGGGCCCTTCCTGACGCCCAGCCCGCTGCACGCGGTGGCACTGCGCAGCCCACGGCCGAGCGGACGTGCGCCCTGCGGCTCCCCGGACGCCGGGGCGGCCGGCCGGCCCCTGGACGGCTACATCTCGGCGCTCCTGCGCAGGCGCCGCCACCGGGGGGCGGGTCAACCGCGTACGAGTCCCGGGGGCGCGGACGGGGGCGCGCGGCGCCAAAACGGCGCGCGCCCGCGGCCGCCCGAAGCGTCCCCGCCCCCCGGGGGCGCGCGACCCGCGCGGGAGCCGTCGACGGAGCGCGCCTGGGCCACGGCGTGGGAGACGGAGGTTGCACCCGAACCTGCGCCTCCGGCCGCCGCATCGCCGCCCTCCAGCCCGGCTGAGGGTCGCCTCGTGAAGGCGCAGTACATCCCGGGCGCGCCTGCAGCCTCCAGGGGCCTCCCTGGCCGCGCCGCGCGCCGCCGGGCTCCGCCGCTCACGCGAGGCCGCAGCGTTGAGCAGTCCCCGCCCAGGGAGCGGCCGCGTGCCGCGGGCCGTCGGGGCCGCCTGGCCGAGCCGTCGGGGCGTCGGGGATCCCCGAGGGCGCGGAAAGCGGCGCGATCGCAGTCCGAGACCAGCCTGCTGGGCCGCGCGCATGCCGCTCCGCCGCCCAAGTACCCCACGGCTGAGCGCGACGAGCCCCGGCCGCCGCGGCCCCGGCGCGGCCCCGCCGCGCCCGCACCCACCGTCCAGGCCTGCCGTCGGTGGCGCTCCACCGCGGAGATCGATGCGCCCGACAGCCGGCGTGCCCGAGCCACGCGCGTGCCCGCCACGCGCGGCCCCGCGCCCTCGCCGTCCGCGGCCTCGCGCCGGCTCCTGTACGGTTGCGCGGGCAGCGACTCCGAGTGCTCAGCCGCCGGGCGACCCGTGCCGCTGGGCCGTCGGATGCCGTCGGCGTGCGGCCCCGGGGGTTACGGCGAGAGCGAGTCGAGCGCCAGCGAGGGCGAGTCGCCCGCCTTCAGCTCTGCCTCCAGCGACTCGGATGGCAGCGGAGGCCTCGTGTGGCCTCAGCAGCTGGTGGCGGCGGCCGGGGCGTCGCCGTCGGGGCCCGGGGGTGCGGCAGGAATTGCGACCCCCGCGGGCCCCGCCAAGGTCTTCGTGAAGATCAAGGCATCGCATGCGCTGAAGAAAAAGATCCTGCGTTTCAGGTCCGGCTCTCTGAAGGTCATGACGACGGTGTGAGTTGGTGGGGGGCGCGGGCTTGGAGTCCACCTCCGTGGCCTCTGCACCCCCACACTCCTCATCCTCCCCTCCACACCCACCTTCCAAAGAACACGGTTTTCTCTGCTTCCAAAGACCGTCCACTCACCGCCCCGCCCGCCCCGCCGTCCATAGCCGCCCGGGGAGGCGGCCCCTCTCCCCCCACCCCACTGAGAGGCGCCCTGACTGTCCCAGTACAGCTGCTTTTCAAAGCCTTGGACCAGAAAGTGCCCCTCCGTGGGCCTCGCGCTCCCCATCTGTACAATGGATGTCCATGTTTGCAAACGCAGTAATTCCGTTCAGGTCCCCCGCCCCGCTCCCTTTCCGTTTAGAAGCTTAGTCTGTCCCCTCTCCATTTCTCTCATAGAGCTTTCTCATTCCTCCTTTCCTGGCCCAGAGAGGGCTCCCTTCTCATTCACAAAGTGCCCCCTCCATGTCCCTGGACCCTTAGGATATCCCCTGGGGCCTCCGGGTCAGAGACTCTGTCTGACTCAGGTTATGCTCGCAGAGTGCCCTGGGAAAAGTGGCACCCTCTTAGGGGCTTTGAGGGTCAATAGGAGTTGCCAACACCTGGAAAGGACTCTCTCTGCTCCGTCCCTGGACAATTATGGAGGATGGGGAGGTTAGAGAGAGGAAGGAAGATGGTTTCAACCTCGTGCCTCTCCCCGCGGGGAGTGGGGGAAGCTGAATGACCCTCAGCTGTTCCAATCCAGTGGGTTTTTTTTTTATTATTATTATTATTATTTGTTTTGATTTAAAAAAAAATTACTGTATTTATTATGACAATGGTGACTCCCTGGTGCGTGGGGGGCCAGGATCTGTGTGTTTCTCTAACCTCTTTGTAAATAAATGCACAATGTTACATATTCCCTGGATTCTGGTTCTCTGTTAAACTGAGAGATGTGACCGTTTTCCTCTCTGCTGCGGAACCGGCGGTTCGCAAAGCCCGGTGGCAGGTCCCAGGGGGAATTTCAGCATCACTTCATGACCGCTTGTGTCTTCAGTGTCTGACCTTTGAGCTATATTTGGACATCCTTATGTTTTTGTAAAAATATCAGGTCATCAAGAGCAGGGCTTGGGCGATGGCTCAGTGATCCAAGGGCTTGCTGTATAGGCGTGACGACCCGAGTTCGAGTCCTCAGAAACCTGGGAAAGCCCCACCCTGTAGAGTGGACATGTGACCCGGTGCTCTTCAGGAGCAGTGAGAAGCTGAGACAGGAGACTCCCGGAAACCCTAAGGCCAGCCACACCAGTGTACCCCGCGGCCAACAACAGACTAGCAAGGACTGGCGTGCTCGATTGTCCTCCGGTGTCCACACGTGTAGCTTGGCGTGTGCATACTTCACACACGCATACTAAAATAATCATGAAGATGTCATCACGAGCACGCCTTTAATCCCAGCACTGGGGAGGCAGAGGCAGGCGGATCTCTGTGAGTTCGAGGCCAGCCTGGTCTACAGAGTGAGTTCCAGGACCGGCCCCGGGACTGGGGAGTTGGCCGCTGTGGGAGCATGAGGACCTGAATTTGGATCGCTAACACTCATGTAGAAGCCAGGCATGGTGGGGAAGCTACGGAGGTGGAGATGGGCAGATCTCTGTGAGCTGTAGGCCAGCCTGGGCTACATTGGCCTGATTCAAAGTAACATTTAATAATAATAATAATAATAATAATAATAATAATAATAATAATAATAATAAATGACTGCTGTTTTGACAGCAGTCTCAAAACCCTGTTTTGAGACAGGGTTGCCCCGGGCAGCCCAAGCTGGCTATGAATTTGTTATATGCCACACTGGCCTGAAGCTGGAAATCCTCCTGCCTCAGCCTCTGGCATTTGGAACCGCAGGCATACCCACACCACACCTTGCAGTCATCTTCATTTTGAAAATCTCATGGGGGTAGGAGTAGGGTGCTGTGGTAATTAGCATGTCTGACAATCTGCTCTTAATTTGAGACAGGGTTTCTCTGTGCAGCCCTGGCTGTCCTGGAACTCACTCTGTAGACCAGGCTGGCCTTGAACTCACAGAGATCCGCCTGCCTCTGCCTCCCCAGTGCTGGGACTATAGTGAAGTCCCACCACTGCCCTGCTGCTTTTATTCCTTCCTGTATTTATGTTTTGCCTGCATCTATGCCTGGTGCCCACAGAGGCCAGAAGTCATCAGATCCCTTGGAATTTGAACTCAGGTCCTGCGGAAGAGCAGCCAGTGCTCCTAACCAGCCAGCCTTCTCTCTTGCTTCTATTTCTCTACTTTGGCACAGCCTTCTGTGCAGAATTTGGGTTTTGTGTTTCTTTTCTTCTTGTTCTTTTTTTTTTTTGGGCCTGTTCATAGCCTTTACACATTTTTCTACTGGATAAGCCCATTTTATGGATGCCCATTTTATGGATGGGTAAATAAATACCTGGAAAGGCCATTACTAGCCCTGGTCACAAGGCCTTAGGACAGTCAGGGTTCAGAACCATAATGGGGAGAGCAGGATATGTATATCTGTCTGGGTGGGTCTCTTAGTCCCTTACAGCACTGACAGGAAAGATCGCAGGTCTGCCATGCTCTGGAGGACACAGCAGGGAACAAAACAGAGTCTCTGCCCCACTGTAGAGGGGACGGAGGAGACGAGTAGTAGGAAATGATGGTCGGGGATTGGGCTCAGTGGGTAGGGCCTTAGGCTCCAACTGCACACCCAGAAGCCAGGCGTGGCCGTGCACATCTGTAATCGCAGCGCTTGGGAGGTTGGAGGCAAGATGATGTGAAGCACAAGGTTATCCTCAGTTTCCTAGTGAGTTGGAAGCTAGCCTGGGCTACGTGAAACTCATAGGTAGGTAGGTAGATGGCTGGGTGGATGTGTAGGGGCTGGGAGCTGGAGGTGGGGCTCGGAGATAGACAGACACGGGCCATGAGTTTGATCCTCGGCACTGAGGACTAGGAACGCCGTTATTTTCAAAAGATGTTGCTTATAAGGCCCCGGGGAGTATTTGTTCCGCCCAACAGGCCGCTGCGGTCAAACGGGGGAAGGGACTTGGCCAGGGTTTCCCAGGTCCTTAGTGATGGTCCAAATAAATAGAAATAGTTATACCACTCCCAACTCCACTGAACGTCTTTTTGGTGTTGTTTTTGTTTTTCAAGACAAGGTTTCTCAGTGTAGCTCTGGCTGTCCTGGAACTCCCTCTGTAGACCAGGCTGGCCTCGAACTCATGGCGACATGCCTCTGCCTCCTGAGTGCCCACTGAACTTTCTACGTACTGGAGATGGCCCTGAACTCCTTGATCCTCGTGCCTCCCTCTCTGGGGTGGTGGGATCTGGGATTGTAGGTGTATACTACTCAGTGAATGTTCTCCATCTCTCTGTATTTATGTGTTTGAATTGGGGTCTCTCTAGCTCACTCTGAAGACAGGCTGGCCTCAAACAGGCAGTCCCCCAGCTGCAGCCTCCCGAGGCATCACAGCCGTGTCTGGCTGATGGTCATATTCTTGATGCAGCCTTCCTCAACATCTCTTGGTCACAGGAAGTGGTCTTTGGGCAGAGGTGGAGGTGACTTGAAAGTTGACAAGGAACAAGGGAAGGGGACAGCAGGTAGGCATGGTGGCCTGTGCCTGTTATCGCAGCACTCAAAGACAGGCAGAATTGTTTTGAATTTGAGACCGGGTTGGACTATACGGTGAGTTGGCCAGGGAGACCTGTCTCCATATCCCAACCCCTCTAAAGGAGGGATGGTAATATTTGAGCAGCTGTCTAGGGGAGTCAGGCTCTGGATAAGGCTGGACAGGAAGAGCCTGTGCAGAGGCCCTGAGGAGAGACTTCACCTAGCAGATTAAACAGGCCGGAACCTGAGAAGCGAAGGCATGAAGAATAAAAGAGACGCTGGCCGTGTGGGGCACTGGGTGGGACCCTGAAGCCACAGAAACAGCTTTAAGTATGGAAGGCACTGGAGGAACCTGGGCAGAAGAGAAACTTGTTTGCCATTTTGCCAGTCAGATTTTGTTTCATTTTGTTTCCTGGGAGGAGTTAAAAGCCTCATTGAAATGTAATTTGTGCACCATAGAATCCGCCCATATGAAGTACACGGTTCAGGCCAAGGATGACAGTACCCATTCCAATGCACGGGAGGGAGGGGCAGGAGGCACTCTGCGTTTGTGGCCAGCCTGGTCTACATAGTCCCAGGGTAGCCCCTTCACCAGCCCCCTGACACCTCTTCTTGCTCTGACCCTCTTAAGCTTGCTATGGGAGCTGGAGATGTGGCTCAGCAGTTAGGACGTTCTGCTCTTGCACAGGACCTGGGTTCAGTTCCCAGCACCCACGTGGTGGTTCACAACTATTCATGGGTACCAGCATGGTGCACATCCATGCATGCATACAAGCATATAAAATAAATCTTTAAGAAAACGAGAGGAGGGGCTGGAGAGATGGCTCAGAGGTTAAGAGCACTGGCTGCTCTTCCAGTCCCAGGAACCACATCTATAATGAGATCTGGTGACCTCTTGTGGCCTGCAGGAATGCATACCAGCAGAACACTGTTTACATAACAAATAACTCTTTTTAAAAAATTCATAATTGCTATGTAGCTCAGGCTGGCCCCACGCTGAATGCTGGTATTGCAGGTATGTGTCATACATGGTTTCCTGCATGCTAAGAAGCATTCTACCAGCTAACACAGTCCCCTGTCCCACCACCCTTTCTAGGCAGAGTCTCACTGCCTAACACCAGCTAAGCTGGAGCTCACTGTGTAGTCCAAGCTATCCTGGAATTTCCGGTCTTCCGGGCTCATCTTCCTCAGTGCTGGGAGTATTGGTACCCTGAGGTTGGTCACATACAGGCCCTCTAGATGTTGTTTTAAGACAAAAGGTCTTGTGACTTCTCTACAAGGAGCAGGCTGACGGGGTCAGAGGAAAAAGGCCCGATGAGGAAGCCAAGAAGAGAGTGAAGCTGGAGGGACTTTGTGGGAGGAAACTGGACTTGGGACGTGTTTTAAGATGCTTAATACTTAAGGACTTCGA
>JANBXA010000305.1:3110000-3117500 GCA_030556225.1 Cricetiscus sungorus | reverse complement strand
AAAGACAGTGTGTGTGTGTGTGTGTGTGTGATTGCATGTCAACAATGTATGATGACACCAAAAGACAGTGTGTCTGTGTGTGTGTGATTGCATGTCAACAATGTATGACACCAAAAGACAGTGTGTGTGTGTGTGTGTGTGTGATTGCATGTCAACAATGTATGATGACACCAAAAGACAGTGTGTGTGTGTGTGTGTGTGTGTGTGACGGGGATTACATGTGATTCTGTGGCGGGGGAGAGGGGTGGGGAACGACTACGTGAGTGTGTATCGGGAAATTGACCGAGAGTAAATGTGGCCACACACAGGCACCCCCGCAAAGGAAACCATGTGGTCCCGTGTCACGCTAAGCAATGCAGCGCTTGGCAGAGAGCGAACCAGAACCTCACGTCCGTCACCGTGTGAGACTCGGAGACAAGTGTGATGAGGAACTCCAGGGGGAGCTAGCTGAAACGGCGCTCGGGGACGACAGTGTGCACGTGGGACACGCTGAGACAGGGTACCTGGCTGTGCAGTGGTACAAGCTGCCCCGGCGATGGCATGATATGCTGTGAGACATCATGAGTGACAGCGGTGGGCTTTGGCGTTGAGTATTGTGTTGAGCGCTGTGGCCCAGCAAGGCACCCCTGTGTCAGTGACGTGTGTGCTGCTGAGGGTGTTGCTGTGACCGGGGTGATGCGGAGGGGACCGGTCTGTGTGTGCAGGAGTGAGAGGCTGCATGGGACACACGGGCGGGACCTGTGTGCATAAATATACGCACCTAGAGGGTCCCATCCTTTCCTGACAGCGAGAAAGAGGGACTCCAGAGAAAGACACGCTAGAAACAGTAAATAAGAGAGAGGGAGAGGAGAGAGAGAGAGAGAGAGAGAGAGAGAGAGAGAGAGAGAGAGAGAGAGAGAGAGAGGAGAGGGAGAGGGAGAGGGAGAGGGAGAGGGAGAGGAGAGGGAGAGGGAGAGGGAGAGGGAGAGGGAGAGGGAGAGGGGAGAGGGAGAGGAGAGAGGAGAGAGGAGAGAGGGGAGAGGGGAGAGGGGAGAGGGGAGAGAGGAGAGAGGAGAGAGAGAGAGAGAGAGAGAGAGAGAGAGAGAGAGAGAGAGAGAGAGAGAGAGAGAGAGAGAGAGAGAGAGAGAGAGAGAGAGAGAGAGAGAGAGAGAGAGAGAGAGAGAGAGAGAGAGAGAGAGAGAGAGAGAGAGAGAGAGAGAGAGAGAGAGAGAGAGAGAGAGAGAGAGAGAGAGAGAGAGAGAGAGAGAGAGAGAGAGAGGACCCACAGAGACAAACCTGGGCGTGGACACAGGTGGTGCCTAGGAGGAGGCGGTCCTGAAGGGCTGCACCCCGGGGGAGGGGGCGGGGCTGGGAAGGGGACCAGACGCTGCCTCTCTCAGCCTGTCTGTCCCCTTGCCAGTCATCTCAGCCCTGAGCTGCAACAGGTAGGAGGCTCCTCTACGGCCCCAGTAGCTGGTTTGGTGGCCACCATCTGTCTGTCTGGGATTGAATGAGTGGATGCGTGAACGAAGGGATAAATGGCTATAGTTCCATGTGTCCCCATCATCCTCTCCGTCCTCCTGTTCGTCTATTTATCCCTCACCCTCTCTCCTCTTCCCTTGTCCCATTTCTCTTCTATCACTGCCATGCCCCTCTTTGTCTGGGTCCCTCCTCTCCCGTCTCCCTAGCTCCTCCGTTCTCTTTCCCTTCCCTATGCCCTCCCTTTTCCTCCCTCTCCCTATCGCCTTCCTCCATCATCTCTCCCCAATATCTCTGTCCCCATCTCCAGTCTATTTTCCTTCTCCATGCCTGCCTCTCCTTCCCCTCTGTCCCCCTCCCCTTGGCTTTTTCTCTTGTCCTCCCCCCCTCTGTCCCCCATGCCCCTCTGCGGGGCTGGCTGTGTCCCCATGCCCCTCTGCAGGCCTTGCCCCAACCCTCTCCCCTGCCTGCTAATGAGCAGAGCCTTTGAGGTAGCCAAGGCTGGGGCGGGAGCGGGTCCCTGAGGGTGGCAGAGGGGGCAGCTGCTGCTGAGGCCCTAATGAGGCCCCCTCTGCGCCCCTCCCGCCGAGATCTTAATTCTCAGTTCTCCCTGGAGTCGCTGCTAATTGGCCTGAGGAGGGTGCCCCCCTTCCTGGCTCAGGCTCTGTCCCCAGGGGGTGAGGGCACCTGGATCAGTAGATCCTGATCAAACACCTGTGGCCCTGTCCTTCTGGCCCTGCCTTCTCCCCCTGCCTCTCAGCCTCCCCTTCCTTCCTTCCTTCCTTCCTTCCTTCCTTCCTTCCTTCTGTCCTTCCATCCATCCTTCCATCCATCCTTCCTTCCTTCCTTCTTTCCTTCCTTCCTTCCATCCATCCATCTATCCTTCCGTCCTTCCTTCCTTCCTTCCTTCTTTCCTTCCATCTATCCTTCTGTCCTTCCTTCTTTCCTTCCATCCATCCATCTATCCTTCCGTCCTTCCTTCCTTCCTTCCTTCTTTCCTTCCATCCATCCATCCATCTATCCTTCCGTCCTTCCTTCCTTCCTTCCTTCTTTCCTTCCATCCATCCATCCATCTATCCTTCCGTCCTTCCTTCCTCCCTTCCTTCCTTCCTTCCTTCCTTCCGTCCTTCCTCCCTTCCTTCCTCCCTTCCTTCCTTCCTTCCTTCCTTCCTTCCTTCCTTCCTTCCTTCCTTCCTTCCGTCCGTCCGTCCGTCCGTCCGTCCTTCCCTGGCCCCTCTGCTCTTCCTCCAGCGGCCTCTTGGTAGGTCCTCTCATCCCCGCACCCCTCCATCCTCTTGAGCGGTCACTCTTTCCTCTACCTGTCCATGGGACCCCATTCGCTCTTAGTCCCAACCTCTTCTCCTGTTACTGGGTCGCATCACTGCTTCTCACTACCCCCCGGGGGGATGCAGGCGTGTTCCAGCCCCCAGCCCCCCACTCCTGCCAGGCGCTTAACTCCTTCCCTGCTGCAGCCATGTCCAACAACATGGCCAAGATCGCCGAGGCCCGCAAGACTGTGGAACAGCTGAAGCTGGAAGTGAACATCGATCGTATGAAGGTACACAGACCCGCGGGGAAATCGTTTAGGGGTGAGGGTCTACGCCAGGCTCCGCTGGGGGAGGAGCCTGGAGCTCAGGCGGAGTGAGAGGGTGGGGCTCCGCTTGGGGGCGTGGCCGGTCAAGGCGTGGTCAGGACCCGGGGCGGGGATTTGGGCGCTCGCCCAGGGACCAAACCATGAGGGAGGGTCAACTGCGTCTCTCCACCTCGCCTGCAGGTGTCGCAGGCGGCAGCCGAGCTTTTGGCTTTCTGCGAGACGCACGCTAAGGATGACCCACTGGTGACTCCCGTCCCCGCCGCCGAGAATCCCTTCCGCGACAAGAGACTCTTTTGCACCCTGCTCTGAGCCCTCAAGGCAGCCTTATCCTCCCCCGCTTAAGAATGAATCCAATAAACTTGGTGACTTGGTGGTGCCTGCAATTTAGGGGAAACAGAGCAAGAACAGGGCGTGGGGGCCCCCTTTGAGGGAACCTGCGTCCGGCCCTTCTCTTCCTTTCTGAGTGTGTGCCGAGTGTCAGCCGTGTGGATGGCGAGACACTGTAACCCCTGCTCCTTTTCGTTTTCCCGTCAGCTTGAGAATAGGCGGCTTACCCGCAGCATGTCACAGCTGAAGGATCAGAGTCCCACAGCTGAGAAGTCAAGACTGAGGCGCCAACTTCAGGTTCCCTGTAGCCTGGCTGCCTCACCTCCTGCACTCCCTCCCGGCGGGGACTGGGGGCGTCTCTGCTCCTCCCCTGAAGAATCCGTCCAGGTTTCACATCTCGTTGCCCCTACCACTGGCTTACTTAAAAACAGATGTATTTTTATTTATTATGTACACAGTGTTCTGCTTGTATACCAGAAGAGCAGCCGGTGCTCCTAACCCCTGAGCCATCTCTGTGTGTGGGTGTGTGCACATGAGCGCGGGTGTCAGGGAAGCCGGAGGACAGGGTGTCAGATCCTCTGTAATTAGAGGGATTGTGAGCTCTTCTATGTGGGTGCTGGGAATCGAACTCTGATCCTCTGGAAGAGCAGTATTTGCTCTTAAGCATTGAGTAAATTCTCCAGAACCCCCCCCCCTTTTTTTAAAAAATATCATTTCATGGCCCTGGCTGCCCTGGAACTCTCTCTGTAGACCAGGAAGACCTCGAACTTACAGAGATCTGCCTAACTCTGCCTCTTGAGTGTTGGGATTAAAGGAGTGCACCAATATGCCGAACATCCCCCCACTTTTAAGTACTGGGGATTTGAACCCTCAGCAAATAAGCATTTTACCACTGAGCCACGCCCAACCCTTGATTGGGGGATTTTAGGCAAATGTTTTCTGTTAAGCAATTTCACCAGTCCTCATTATACTCTTTCTTTTCAAAGTTTCTATTTTGTTTTATTTTGAGATGGTTTCTCTGTGTAGCCCTGGAGGTCCCAGAACTCTCTCAGTACACCAGGCTGGCTTCAGACTCAGAGTAGCTGGGTTGCAGGCCTGTCTCCTCTAATTTACCCCTGTCTTTAAGCACTGACCTTGCTCTTAATCCATCCACTCACCCGCCCATACTCTTTCAAACCGTCCCTGGATGCCTGCTCTGTGAACAGTCCTGTCGCAGGCAAAGCTGAGCATGGCACTGGCAGAGAGGGGCCTGGTTCTGGGGACTCTAGATGCTGGTCCCCATTGGACAGAGTGAGGTGAGAGACGAGAGAGAGAGAGAGAGAGAGAGAGAGAGAGAGAGAGAGAGAGAGAGAGAGAGAGAGAGAGAGAGAGAGGGAGGGAGGTGGAGGGAGGGAGGGAGGGAGGGAGAGAGAGAGAGAGAGAGAGAGAGAGAGAGAGAGAGAGAGAGAGTGCGCTCCTGGCTCAGGAAGGGGGAGGGTCATAGAAGAACTCTTTGTGGAGAGGAATATCTTGGCTGGGGTGCAGAATGAATAGAATTTGGGGAACCTGGATGAGCAACTTATGTGGAATAAGTTGAGACCGTTAATCGTGCACGAGTCCCCCTCTGACCCCCTGCTGTCATCTTAAGTTGGGGTCCTGGTCCCTAACTCAGCCATTTTTTTCTTAGCTGTGAGGACAGAGGACCCCTGACCTGTTTGCCAGCACATGCTTGGAAGCAGTGTATGTGGCCTGTACTTGTGGTTTTGAGGCTATTCTTGGCCGAGATGATGCTTAAATATGTTCTTGATTTGGTTGTGACACAAATGATTTCTCATCAAAGTCCTTACTTCCGGCTTCCCTGAGGGTAATTCCTCCCCCCCCCAGAACTGGATTTCTCTGTGTAGCCTTGGCTGTCCTGGAACTCATGCTGTAGAACAGGCTGGCCTCGAACTCACAGACATCAGCCTGCCTTTGCCTCCTGAGTGCTGGGATTAAAGCACCACCACTGCTGGGCTCCTCCTCCCTCTCCCTTCCTCTTCCTCCTCCCCCTCTTCCCCCCTTCTCCTCCCCTCCTGCTCCCCTCCCTCTTCCCCTCCTCCTCCCCCTCCTTCCTCCTCCTCCCCCTCCTCCCCCTCCTCCTCCCCCACCCCCTCCCCCTCCTCCCTCTCCTTTTCCTCCTCCTCTTCTTCCTCCGGGTTTTTCTAGGCAGCCCACACTGGCTTCAGACTCACTCTCCTCTTGCCTCGGCCTCTGAATGTTAGGATTACTGCTGTGTGTCTACATGCCTGGCCTTCCCTGGGATTGTATAAGGCTTCTGGGCTCTCAGGCTGGACAAAGTCCCCACCATGCCCCATTGTGTCCCTGCCATGTGACTCTTCCTTGGGTGGCACCCGTGAAGAAATATCTGTTTTATTAGTGATAGACAAAAATAAATGATTCCACCTGAATGTAGCATGGGGAACCAATGATTTTATTGAGGTCACTTACGGGAACATTGGTGACTCAAAGGCAGCCACGCCACTAAAAACCCACCGTGGCATGGGTAATGACTCAGGAAACTGCGCCCTACAGCTCCATCTGCTGTGCAGGCAGCTCCACCGAAGGAGGGTCTGCCCCCCCAGCAACTGTTTGCTGCCTGTATGGCTGTAGAGGGGCCTTGTGGAGTCCGTGACTTTCTGAGTTTCCTGCACTCAGAAGTTTTCTTTTCTTAAGAGCCTCTCTCCCTCTCAGGAGGAGAGTGGCTTTGGCTGGAGGAATAGCTATAAAACAGTAGGCTAAGGAATCTGAGTTGCCACTCCCCTTGGGGGCTGCTTAAGGACTGATAGAGGAAAGAAAGAGGAAATGTTTCCATTGGAACCATCAAGGGGCCAGGAGGTAGTGGTGCACAGTTTTAATCCCAGCACTCAAGAGGCAGAGGCATTGGGATCTCTGTGAGTTTGAGGCCAGCCTGGTCTACAGAGCGAGTTCCAGGACAGCCAGGGCTACACAGAGAAACCCTGTCTCAAAACAAACAAACAAACAAACAAACAGAAAGGAAAACAGAAAAGGGAAATGGTTCTTGAAGAACAATATCTGAGGTTGTCCTCTGGCCCCCATATGCATATAATGTGTATATGTACACCTGCACCCAAACATTTGCTGTGCACACAAGGACATGCTTGCACACCTTTGCATGAGTCTGTGCGTACATGCACACATGTGAGCAAACATGTACCCACGCACACATAAACATGCAACACACACAACCTTGCAGGCATGTGTGTATGTGAGCACACACACTCACACACACACACACACACACACACACACACACACACACACACACACACAGGAGAAGCAGACTTTACTTATCTAGTTGGCCATATTCCCTCCTCAGACTCCCTTACACCCCACCCCATCCGGGGGTCCAGTCTGTCCTTCTGGTTGATGGAGACGGACTCACTGGGCTTTCCTCCCCAGAAGGTCTTGTGAGAGCCTGGCAGCGTTGTACATGTGCATCGGATTAGGGTCCCCTGGGCCCCCACTCTGAGCTTCCTGTAGAAAGAAAGCAGCTGTAATTACATCTCGCTCCTGTTCCCACCTCTCAGCCCGCTCCAGCCTGCTTACATCATGTCTGTGGGAGCCTCAAGGGAGAAGGGGGACAGAGAGAGCCAAGGATGAGCTGGGGGTGGGGAAGGGTACCTACCCGGCAGGGCCCAGGCTGCAAGGCTTCTGGGTCACCCTACACCCGGCCCTTCATAGCTCAGAACCCGAAGGGATCTGGGCTCCCAGGACCACCGGGCCCCAAATTTATTTCAGTTTCTTTCTTTTACATTCTAATTTGTGACCCGTGTGTGTGTGTGTGTGTGTGTGTGTGTGTGTGTGTGTGTGTGTGTGTGTGTTGTATAGGTCAGAGGACAACTTGTGAGAACCATGTAGGTCCTGGAGATTGAAACTCAAGTCATTAATTAGGCTTGGTGACAGCATCTTCCCTACAGAACCATCTCACTAGTCCTCCTCCTCCTCCTCTCTCTCTCTCTCTCTCTCTCTCTCTCTCTCTCTCCTTCCTTTCTTTCTGAACCATGTCATTAGCCTTCCCCCTCCCTCCCTTCCTCCCTCCCTCCCTTCCTCTGTCCCTCCCTCCCTCCCTCCCTCCCTCCCTC